>SSNS01000045.1:2518473-2650973 GCA_006937985.1 Aphyosemion australe
CTCTGAATCCCTCTGTCAGCGCTTCTCTTCAGCGCTCCTCACATGACATTTGCGCACAGGCAGGTGACCAGTTCACGCGGAGCACAATGTGCGCTCGGGCGGCAGCAGGTGGAATGTTAATTAAAGTGAAATCGTTTAATTGTGTTGTTTATATGTTACTGGGGAACTCTGGTCAGCTTGTGTGGGATAAATATTAATGAAAAAAGAATGGATATTTAACGGTTTTATTGAATATTTATTATTATTTTAAAAATAAGCGAAAATAGATCATGCTGCCTCTGGCTGCGAACAAATGATTCTTTCCATTTCTCATATAAGAAAGAAAGGAAGTTATGTTCAGAAAAAACATTTTATTTAAATAAAATCAAACAGTGGTGCAGGGCACCTCAGGGAAACAAAGACGAGGCATCTTTTAACATGACCATGTTCAATAGGGCTGTTTATACGTCACTACCAAACAAAAAATATAAATGAAACAAAAAGTAAGCAAAATCTAAATTTCTCTTCCATAGAACATTTGCACTGCTCCATTAAATAAAATCCATGTTTGGACTTTTTCTGTGTTCACAAATCAGTTCGTGCATGTATTGTGGAATCTGTTTTACTCTCCGTTGGGGAAGCTCCGAGCGGGGTGGGGGGAGGGGTTGGGGGGGGGTCAGGTGCGGTGCGCCGCGCCCCCCCTGCTCCTCCTCCGCGCCCCCCAAGGGGGGCGCGCCCCACTAATTGAGAACCACTGCATTAATCAAAGGCACCCTCTGGTCAGGAAATAGCTCCATAGAAAATATCTACAACCTTCTCATTTCGGCACTGAGATTTCTGGCGAAGCTATAAAGCACAGTGTCATGAATGACTGGCCCCACTCCAAACCCATTAATGATGTGATGATTGAACTCTCATTCACAGAATAACCTGGGACAATCAAAATGTCACATCGGGTTTGTCAACAAAAGGTTGTCAGGGCAAGGCCAAGGTCACCCAACGGAGACGTTGGCGATGTCACTTGTTAACGTTTTGACTCTTTGAGCCGTACATACTTGCTGCTTTTTCTGGCAAATACCTTGCCACAGTCCCACTCACTCTCACCCTACACTTAATAATTTTTGAGCTTGATTTTCAAAAAGCATAAAGTCGCCTTGGAACCAAAACCTATAACTTTTGGGAAGCGTATAGGCTGCACTGAAACACTTCATTTAAAAGAAGGTGTACAGAATCACCCACGCAGATGAAGAGCTCTCTTTTCTTATGTATTTTTGTATTTTTTCGTCAGTGAGTGTTTCATTTATGTAAAACAGTTTTCGCTGGATGCTGTCCTCCTTTGAGTTGACAGAGGGGGGTTCTCTGAGATTCCCACATGAAGCATGACGGATAAATAAAGTGAAGTAACGTCAAATAATTTATTCTGCTTTGTATCCTTTTCTCTTCCTTTTCCTCCAAAGTGAACAAACCGCAAAACACCCAGAGTGAGCTAATTCATCACATGGAAATAAAAGGGGATATCTGATGGAGTTGGATGTTATTATCCTTTTGTCATCGAACAAGAAACCCACAATGGTTTCCGAATTACCCTAAAACTGTCAAAAAGTAATAACAATAATAATACATTTTCTGAACATCAACCAATCAACGTATCCCAGTTGTTGCAGTGACAAGAAATCTATGCAATTGACCCACTAACAGTTCCTAACTTATCCTGCAGCATATCATCAAGACATCAAGACGCCAGGATGACCAAGACTTTCTATTTTTCTTCTTTGAATAAAGTTTATCTTTCCTGCCTCATAAAAGACTTTTTAAGTATAATTCATATGTATAATCATACTTGTTGAATTGACAATATGTGAGGTCTAATGTTTGAATAAGGTGTCTAATAATCATAATAATGAATGATGGAGTTAACATGAATATTTATTTCTGTAAGGATGTGTTTCATATCTTAAAGGAACTAGGGGCAGGATCTTTAAAAAATCTGTAAAAAATTAAACATGTATGTTCATTTTTTCAAAGCTAATGGGTGATGAAGCGTTATAAACCTAAAAGAATGAGGCCACCCATGTATCGTTCCATTTTCTTGAACAGGCTGTTTGCTGCAAAATGCGCTGCAGTTCGGTCACGAATTTCCCACGCTGCCCTACGGATGTGGCGTCAATTGACACTGCTTGCGCGTTCACGACAGCTTCAAAACAGAAAAAAAATGTGTTTGACACTGCAGATCGGTAGGTGGCGCTATTGCACCTTAAGTTGCTTGTCAACCGCCAAACTCCAAAAGAAGAACTGTGGGAATGGATTCTACTGCAACCAGCAAACGACCAAGCGTGGCACAAAGGAAGTTTATTCAGCGGCATCTCGTGAGTCAAAAACCAAATATGGTAAAAGACAGGCAGGGACCCGAATCTATATCGGATACGTGATTGACGAATGGAGGCTGCTTCAACTATATCTGGGACTCAAAAAGGATGCTGCCATGGCTCATTTCCTAGTGAGCAGGTAAGAAACATTATAGGTTGTGTTTAGAGATGATATGACAATGATCTGACCTCACCGATGACTCAGAGAGAGCTAGCGTGCAGTAGCATTAGCTGTGATCATGCTACAGTAGTAGCATTAGCTGTGATCAGGGCTGCAGCGTGGATTGCTTCGCCGCAATATTGTCCGTGAGAGCGGCGGGGAGTTGCCTTTTCAGCGTGAGATATTGGAGGTGTGGCGTGAGAGAGAGCGTGTGAAGAGGGTCAGGTAATGGTATTTTTGTGTTTGTGTAACATAGCCGTCTGTGCACGCTCCCGTGCTGGGCTGCAGTTACTCGCAGAGCCGGGCGCGTCGCTCATGAGCATCGTTTTTTTTTTCCTGCCTCTAGTTCCTTTAAGTTACACCAAATTAGTTCAGAAGTAATAATATTACTTATGAACATTTAGCATTTGCATTCACATTAAGGTTTAATAAGATTTACACCACATTAAGGATGAATCGCCTTCAGTGTTGGAGAGGAATGATGTCTGAGGTATTTTGATAAGGCCCACTCTAAAGTGTCCAAACCTGATTCGCTCAAATTGATAAACATGTAGGTGATAAAAGCTGATGCTTTCCCGGAACAATTCAGTTCACGCTGTGCCTGCAGTTCCTGCAAGTTTCACTCCTGGTTCACACAGCTGGTTCGGCCGGCCGGGAAAGCCAAGCTCATACAAGGAACCATCTCCTCTCTTTTTGACCCCGATGTCAACCATTTTTGCAAGCTGCATCTGATGCAAACAAATCCACCAGCTGCCTGCAGACACCGGAGGTAACCCAGACCAGACGTAGTATTTGTATTTGGGGCCAAGTTACTGTCCCATTACCTTAGAGGTCAACGCCACCGACAGCCTGTCCGTATCAACCTGTCTCTGACCCCTGGATCACATGGGGACCTCCACACAAGGTGTAGTAGACGTATTGCCACCAGTTGTCAAATGGTCTTTATTAATTTGATAACTTATTAAACCATCCAGATTGATTTAACCCAGACATCATAGGATTCTCAGAGGCATCACCTCATTAATTGTCTCAGTATCTTGCTTTAACCATCGTTCATCATAATTTGTCCTGTGTCATCATTGATTAAGAAATATAGCATTACATTTATTTTTATAACTATTTTCTTGACTCTGTCTGAATTATTCTGAAGTTGACGAGCCGTTGACGAGAACGGAGGAGTTGCGCTCCGAATGGGAGCGGGAGGAGAGCTCCGGTGGGAGCGAGGCGGCTCGAGGAAGCGTCCCACGATCCGGGAAGCCGGCTCATAGAGGCGGTGATCCGGAGTCTCAGGGGGTGCCGGATGAGTGAGGAGGGCTTGGCGGATGGAAGTCTCCAACGGCCAGCGGAGTGGTGCCAGGATACGTTTTGCTGTTAAGGTTGGTTCGGGCGTACTGGGTTGTCGTTGGCGAGCGAACTGTCGAGACAGAGAGTCCGCCTTGGTGTTTTTGGTGCCGGGTCGATATGTCAGCAGAAACTGGAAAGGTTCAAAGAAAAGGGTCGAGCGAGCCTGGCGTGGTTTGAGCTGTTTGGCCGATCAAATGTGAACCAAGTTCTGGTGATCGGTCCAGATGGTGAACGGGACTGTGGCCCCCAACAGCCAGTGTCACCACTCCTCGAGGGCCCATTTTATGGCCAACAGTTCTCTGTCGCCCACTCCGTACCTGCGTTCCGTAGGGGAGAATTTCCGGGAGAAGAAGCAGCACGGGTACAGTTTGTGGTCTGGACCCTGTTGGGACAGAACGGCCCCAGCTCCCACATCAGAGGTGTCCACTTCGACCGTGAAGGCTTTTCTGGGGTCCGGGCGGAGGAGGATCGGTGCAGAGGTGAAAAGAAGCACCAGGCGACTGAAAGCCTTCATGGCTGCTGGGGTGAGGGAGAATGGTCGAGCCTGGTGTTGGGCCCTCGTGAGGTTGGTGAGGGGGGCAGCGATGGCGCTGTAGTCCTTGATGAAGCGCCGATAAAAATTGGAGAACCCCAGGAAGCTCTGCAACTGTTTGAGGGTGGTTGGTGGTGGCCACTTGGAAACGGCCTTGACTTTCTGGGAGTCCATAGAGAGGCCGCCATGGGTGATGGTAAATCCCAGGAAGGAGATGGTGGATTTGTGGAAGGAGCACTTTTGCAGTTTGCAGAAGAGTCAATTTTCCAAGAGCCGGGTGAGGACGGCTCGGACGTGGTGGTGGTGACCTTCCATGGTGGAGGAGTAGATAAGGATATCATCTAGGTAGGCGAAAGCCCAGCGTCCCAGCATGTCCCGTAGGACGTCGTTGATCAGCCGTTGGAACACTGTTGAACAGTCCAAAGGGCATGACCAAATACTCCCAATGTCCTGTGGGCGTGATGAAGGCGGTCTTCCACTCATCCCCCTCCTTTATCCGAACCAGATGGTAGGCGTTCCTGAGGTCTAATTTGGTAAAAACGGTGGCATGGGCGAGGGAGTTCAGAGCAGTGTCTATGAGTGGCAAAAAGTGCCGATCCTTGATAATGACCTGATTGAGGCCACGATAGTCAATGCAGGGTCACAGTCCTCCATCTTTCTTTTTGACGAAGAAGAAGCTGGCCGCACCGGGAGACATGGAAGGGCGGATCAGGCCTTGGCGTAGGTTTTTGGTGATGTACTCATCCATAGCCCGGTCCTCTGCAGGTGACAGGGAGAATAGACGACCTTGGGGGGGAACAGCCCCGGGTTGGAGGCGGATCTCTCATGTTGTAAGGTCGCCAAGGGGGTAGAGCAGCGGCCCGCTGTCGATCGAAGACGGCTGCCAAGTCCCTATATGGCACGAGAGTGGAACCTTGGTGTTCGTCCAGCAGGGCCTCCGGCAGGGGTCGATGTAATGTGCAGTTAGGGCCCCAGCCCAGGAGGTGGCCGGTGGACCAGGAGATGTTGAGGTTGTACAGGGACAGCCAAGGCAGGCCCAGAATGAGTGGAGTGGCTGGGGTCATTATCAGGAGGAAGCAGATGGTCCCTTGATGATCCCCCAGGCTCATGCGAAGCGGGGCGGTGCTGTGTTGGATGGGGAAAGGATTCGGGGATTCGACCGTCAACTGAGGTGATGGGAATAGTCTGATCCAGTTTGATCCGGTGGAGGCGGAGTTGGGTGGCTAGGCCACGGTCCATGAAGTTATCAGAAGCGCCAGAGTTCTGTAGAGCTTTGACCTCGAAGGGTCCGTTTGGGAGATGCAGGGTTGTGGATAGCAGGAGCCAGCCGTCTGGTGGGGGTTTAGGAGCAGGGCCAGGCGTAATCCCGCCGATGATCACCTGGCCTGATCTTTTCCCGGCCTGATCGGGCACTGAGGGAGTCCGTGACTGGCAGATCCACAGTATGGACACAGACCTTCTTTGTGACGCTGCGCCTTCTCGGCGGGGGGGCAGATGGCCCAGCTGCATGGGTTCATCACCGGTCGTGCCGGAAGAAGGGGATGGTGGCTTGGCGGGACCAGGGGTCCGTGGGCAGGAGAAAACCCGCTGATCTATGTGCAGCGCCAAATCAACCACTCCGTCTAGCACTGGGGGCAGCTCGCGCCCCACCATCTCTGCCCGTATGAAGTCGGCTGGGTCACCCCAGACGACCTTGGCTGCTACCGTTGGAACTCTGACACATAGTCCCGTACCGAGCGTCTCCCCTGACGCAGGCAGAGGAGTTGGGCATCAGCACCAATGTCGCTGCTCAGAGGAGCAAAGGTCTTTTGGAGCTATTTAACGAAGGTTGTGTAGTCCTGGCAAACAGGGGCCTTGTTGTTATAGAGTGCAGCAGCCCACTCCAGGGCTTGTCCGGACAGCAGGGAGACCAGGTGGGCGACTATGGTCCGGGATGTGGTGTATTTGAATGGCTGGAATTCAAATAACATGTCCAGAGTAGCAAGGAGGCCATCCGGACTGCCATCCACGCCATTCCAGCGTTCGGGGGTGCCAAATTGCAGTTCCTCATGGCCGCCGCGCCATTCCTTCTGAAGGGCGGTGAAGTAGGCAGACAGCTGCATTAGCATGTTGGACATGCTCTTCACCTTGGTATTGAGGTGGTCAATTAGTCCATGAAGATGTTAGACCTCAGAGCGGAGGCGAGCGAATTCCGCTGGGTCAATTGGCTCAGTCATCCTGTCACGAGTGGTGACTTACCCTCGTCTGCGAGGGAGTAGGAAGAAGCAGGAAGCGGCCGTTGGCGTCAGCCGTTGACGAGAACGGAGGAGTTGCGCTCCGAACGGGAGCGGGAGGAGAGCTCCGGAAGGAGCAAGGCGGCTCGGGGAAGCATCCCACGATCCGGGAAGCCGGCATGCTTGAATGAAGAGCGAAGGCTCGAAAATGAGAGAACACAGTCTTATAGTAGACGTAGAAATTCGTGATGACTGAGAGCGTCTGAGAGTGTCTTTCCGGCTTTTATTGATGACGTCGGTGATGATGTTGGAGGGTGCCGGAGGCGCGTGACATAACGGGGGATGTAGTCCGGTGGGAGTCTCCGGGAGTGGATGTGACAAAGGTACTGAAAACATCAAGAATAAACCTGCTGAAATCGCTTCATGTGAGAGGGATTTTGTGCAAAAAACGTCACAATGTATCAACTACAGAACTATTATAACTTAAAATAGTCACAATATTTTTCTTGTGGGTCCCCAAGACAGTTGTCTTTTCAGTCTCCTAAGACCACAATTGAAAGGAAATGCCTGAATTTCATTGATGGATTTTCTTTTTCTTATTTTACATTTGTCAGGTTATGTCATTGTTGCTTGATGAGTGCAAACAGTTTTATCCACACCTATAATTTTGATGTTTTTTTTATACGAATATAAAATACGTAGTTCACCTCATGATGCTTTGTGGGTGATAAGAACAGCAGCGTGGGAACATGATCAGGATGAGGGTTTTTATGTGCGGGTTTACTTGAAGTGTCTGTTTGGTGGTGCCTAACATTTTGTATCATCCAAGAAAAACCTAATAAATCCTAAAAATACAGTTTTCAGTGAGCTTAATCACTTATTACATTATAGGTTTGAAATTTTCAGTTTTGAATTCTCTCTGAGTCTGCATTGCACGATTTGTCAGAATGGAATGCTTTTGTAGACCACAATAGATTATTAGATTAGACATTTATTTGTTTTCTAGAGGTTTGACAATAAAAACGTTTCCTGTAGCTGAGCGCATGAGTTGCAGAATGCTGACAAAGCAGTTCCTGCGTTATTTAGCTGTTCTAAAAAAAAGCTAAATAATTCTTAGTAGTAAAAAGAAAAGCTAAATTTAGCTAAGAGTTTTCAAAAGAACAAACATTACAGCTTTTCCAAAAAATGCTAAGAAAGCAAAGCTTCGTGGTTGTAAGACCAGAAAAAAATAGGTTATTTTTGAAAAGATGGGAGATTTTCGTGCTTTATACAAAATTGCCTTAAGATAAACTTCTTAAAGTGGTTGTCAAATGCTGTTCTGAAGTCATGCTGAACCTCATATATACAGATCTTCCTGATGGCTCCTTTCTTAGGGGAAACACACACACACACACACACACACACACACACACACACACACACACACACACACACACACACACACACACACACACACACACACACACACACACAACCATTTAAAATGAAAACTGTTTAATTATAAAACAAAACAAAATTTACTCAGCTGAGGTAGTGTGAGAGTCACATCTTTAGGGCAGGAAGTGCAAGCAACATGAACAGAAGGATCAAAGCAAACAGATAAACATATTGGCTGGCGAAGATGTCTGCTTGTAGCTTACTGGGTTTTTCTGTTGGTCTTGTGTGGGCAGAAATCCATTCCTCCATTTGGACCAGTGTATCGCTGCCCTGGCATTTTGAGTGCAGGAGCTACTCAAGAGAAGGACGGAGGGAAAACTCATGAAGAAAATTAGCATTTAACTGACATAACTCATGCTGCTCACATTGTATGCAGACAAAGTGTTGAAGCATTTGTTACAATCTGTTAATTCTGGGATTTGGGGTCTAGATTCAGAACCAGAATTATAAAAATGAAAGCAACAAATAATTTGGATATACAGCATTTTTAAAATGATCTCTCTTCTTTCTCAAAGTATATTATTGTGTAAAGTTATTAAACAACATTTCATCTGTAATAGGTAGCTTTTCTGAACAGCCTCAACAAGGAGGTATAAAGCTGTCACCCTTTAGGACTGATGAGCTAACAGCTAGAGCTACATTTTGCTAGTGGTGGTGATATTTACCCTCATAAATAACCACAAACATCCGTGTATATGACTGTATGATGCAACACTGATGGCAATTTAAAGGTTTCGAAACAAAATTTGACAAAACTGCTTGAAAATTTCAGATTTTGTAGTTGTTTTAAAGGCCAGGTTCACTGTGAAACCATTTTGTACTTTGTTTTTTTAAATGATCAGTCACTCTGAGCTTAACATGCAGGCTGAATGTGAAAATAGTCTTGCATTAGCTTCTGATAGAAAATAGACAGAAACATGCTCGGTTCAGAAAAGTCTGACAGATCTACGTCACTTTTGGCTCGCGACGGGGAAGGCTGTTGTTGGATTAGCATTCAGGAAACAGCAGAGAACGTCTCAGCTAGTAGAAGCTAAATGTTAGCATTAGCAACTCCACATGGCACACAGCAGAACTCCTTCAGGCTTGTGTTATTTGTGAAAATTGAATATCAATGTTGGAGTCAGTGGTCACATTGCTTTTAGCCAATCAGAGACGAGATGTCAAAATATCAGGAATTAAGACTCCAAATCCTGCCGTCTTTTGATACGTTCTCCTCTGACTGATCTTCAAATGGTAGCACGGGAGATTGTTTCCCACAGAGATAAACTCACAAGGCATGATAAATGATACTTGTATACACTTGTATAGCGCCTTTCAGAGTCAGAGGACTCCAAAGCGCATTCATTCCTACTAGAGACCCCTGCAAATGTGTTAAAAATATGAGTAAACGTGACCTTTAAGAAGGCAGCCTATGCTCACACTAGCCATTAGCTCATCAGTCCTTTAGGACGTGAACTCCATTTCTCTATTCAGCAAACGATCTGTGATAGGATTTTAATTATTTATAACTTTTAGACTGCAACACACTTCAAAATGGCTAAAAAGCCATTCAGTTAGTAAAGATGTATTATTTTAGCATTGCAAAAGGCCGGAATGTCAGAAGACAGGTTAATTTCTTTTCTATTTTTTGTATAGGTGCAGCATTTTAACTAACGTGCAGATACTGGGATTTGGATCAAATCAGATGCATAGAGATGTGGTTAAATCAGACAAAATGTGAGAAACTGAGCCATAAATATAAAAAAGGAGCAAATATTGTGTGCATTGTTGTTGCAAATCTTCTGTGAATTATTGCAGCTAAGATTTATTTATTCTGATATGTTGTTTTTCCTCAGTGACCCTGCATGTACCTGTAAAAGCTGCCATCCTTTCATCATGCTCATTGTGTTCTTTCGGATTATTTTAGAACTGATTATCTGCAACCAGCTCACACTTTGTCTGCTTCACATCTTCCTAACCTCATAAGTCTCTCCATCAAGGTCAAAGAAGTGGTTATGAAAGGAGAACTAGAGAGAGAGAGAGAGAGCTAGAGAGAGAGAGAGAGAGAGAGAGAGAGAGAGAGAGAGAGAGAGAGAGAGAGAGATGGAGAAAAAAACACAGCACTGTGCTTTATAGTATTCACATCCTGCTGTAATCTCCTCCCTCAAGATGACGGAGGGAAAGGATCACACATGACGGAAGAGTCTTTAAAATGGATTGGAAAAAATATGACGAGAGCCCACGCAATGATTCCTCCCTCTGGTGCAAGAGCTAAATCCCCCCAAAAGGAAACTCCTCATGAAAATTCGTTTTTTTTTTTCAGGGAACCTCAAACTGTGTTCAGATTCTGATTTATTGCACCTTTGGTGCAGATCCGCAGGAGCAGCGAGGCAGTGTGTCGACCAATCAAGTAGCCAGAAAACCAGTCTGCTGCCTCTCTGCCAGCATTGTAATTTCCATCCCTCTGATAGGGCCTTCCAGTTTCATCTAATTTAGATGAGTTCTACATTAAATTAAACGTGTATTAATTTCATTTGTTTCCGTTTAATCAGCAACATGACTTGTTTAGTCAGAGCAGCAGGTGGGTTCACAGAAATGCTGGGATTGTGGGATTTAAAAGTCATGCTGGCTGGTTATGTTGCATATCCCTCACTAAAGGGAGAAAGAAATAAGGAAGTGAGGGAATGTAAATGCTCCCTCACCTCATCTAAGCCAGGATGAAACTCCATTTTAGCAGTCATTTTCATCCATACATGCAGAGTTTTCAGGGAAGGCAGTTGTGAAAAGAACACATTTGCTTTCATGAATTGCATGAAATCCTGCCTGGGATTTGGTGATCAAGATTCAGGGTTTGAGAAGCCTCACACTTTTCTCACTGAAGCTCTGATAGATGCTTTTCATAAAAAAAATGAAGAAGAAACTAAGCAAGCTGAGTGACCTTGAAAAGAAGGTGGTTTAATTACCGAGGTTAAAATATCTGGAGCGATTAATATTATCATTCTTCTTCTACTTTTTTTTCTGGGTTACTTGCAGTGTCCTTGTTGCAGACGACTCACAATGAGAATTAAAATGAGAGTCGATTGAAGAGGAGAAATTGCATCATGGTCTGCTCTGGAGTCAGACCCAACCAAAGCTTGCTGCTTAAAATGTGGATCCTTTTAGGTTGTGCTTCCTGTTTTCTTACTATTTTTTTTGGCTTAGTTGTAGTTTTAGACCTCGCATGATCTGACTTAAAACGTTTCACAATGTCATCATCCCACGATGAACTTTTTGCAGAACTTAATTTAGGGATAATGCATTTACCGAATCTGGCGGAAGATCGACCAGATGGAGGGAAAAAAGCGGAGCTGCTGGAATCAAATCTTTGTTGCAGTCACGGCTCTGGGGTCAATATTGCAAACAGTGTTTTGATTCAAATACAAACAGTTTTAATCCTCCCACAGAGCAAAACATTTGCTTATTCAAATTTACTTCCAGTTATTGCATGACATGACAAAGTGGACCTTTTTTCCCCTCCCCCCTCTTGCTGTTAATAGAAGTTGTGAATGATTTATACCCCAGCGCTTGGCATGCCATGGCTGTCTGTCAGCCAGTTCTTTGATTGTGGTTTATTGCTTTCATTATGTCTTGCTGACACAAATTTAGCATTCAGGTCAATATTGAGCTCAGCCTTAACTTTAATGAGCCTCAACACAGCACCATACAAGCTTCGAAGTTTCTTATTTTGATTACGAGCCATTATCATACTTGTACTATTAACATGGAGGTCACTGAATCTTTGCAAATTGATACTGTTTTCTTTGCACACTGCATTGAGTTTAACCCTTTTTTATACCCATGCCAAGAAAATAATGATTAACTTTTGTTCCTTGATTCTTTTTTACAATTAATTTAGTTAAATAATGGTTTAAACAAATAAATAAGGGAACCCTTAGAAAAGACTGAAAATAATGTGAACAAAGGGACGTGTTAATTCAAGGTGTGTCCACTAATTAGAATCACAGGTGTCTACAATCTTGTAATCAGTCAGTGGGCCTATATATAGGGATCCAGGTAGTCACTGTGTTGTTTGGTGACATGGTGTGTACCACACTCAACATGGACCAGAGGAAGGAAAGAGGTGTCTCAGGAGGTTAGAAAGAAAATTATAGACAAGCATGTTAAAGGTAAAGACTATAAAACCATCTCCAAGCAGCTAGGTGTTCCTGTGACTACAGTTGCACATATTATTCAGACATTTAAGATCCATGGGACTGTAGCCGACAAACAACAACAAAACTTCTAAAGAGATCCAAGGTGAACTTCAAGCTCAAGGAACATCAGTGTCAGATCGCACCATCCGTCATTGTTTGAGCCAAAGTGTACTACATAGGAGATGACTAAGGAGGACACCATTGTTGAAAACAAATCATAAAAAAGCCAGACTTGAATATGCCAAACTACATGTTGACCAGCCACAAAGCTTCTGGGAGAAGGTCCTCTGGACAGATGAGACACAAATGGAACTTTTTGACAAGGCACATCAGCTCAGTGGCCTAGTGGTATAAGTGTCCACCCTGAGATCACCCAGAGATCATGGGTTCAAATCCATGGTTGGGTCTGACCCGACAGAATCAAGTCCTGAACCCCACTCGTATGAAGAGCTCTCAAGCTTCACGCAATAAGCAAGAAACTTTTTCAAGGGACAAGATGCACAAAATAAATCAGCAAACCTAGTTTTTTCCTGAGAAATTTACAATTAATTAAGTTAATTGATCGGACCAAATCGGGCTCACACAGCAGACAGACAGACAGAGAGAGAGAGAGAGAGAGAGAGAGTGAGAGAGTAAAAAAGTGTGTGTAGCTGGCCCAGTGGTCGTGCCTCGAATCAGACACCTTGAACGCACAAAAAGAAACAGAAAAGAAGTTTTGTATGTAATGTCTGGAGAGCTGGGATCTGGTTCGTGTTTAGTTTCTGGGCTTGTTGAGAACTCAGCTGAGCGGCTCCAGAGGAGCAGGTCAGCAGGACCGACTCTAGCTGTGTCTGAGTGACAGCTGTCAGAGATCTGATCTCTGTTTAGTCTCTGCTCCTCTTCAGGGACACAGAGGAGTTAACAGGGAGACAGTCAGTGCGTTTACATGCGCATCAGAAAACCGAAGTATTGCCCTAAAAAGACTCACGTCGTTTTTTTTTAAATGCATGTAAACGCGTTAGTCTGGCTGAAGGTGAATTTCTTCTAGTCGGGCTGAAGCACCCAGATAATGCAGTAGTTATCTGACTTCCTTCTGCATGTAAACGGGTCAGTCGAGCTGAACCGAGTAGACACTCGCGTTCCTAAAGTGACGCGGCCGCAGTAGCGCTCGTCTGATAATATCACCGCCACAACGTAACACGCATAACATCAAACAGCGCAGAACGTACCAAATAAGCCGTGCTGCAGCGTTGTTGTCCATTCCTTCAGCCACTGTGCATATCCTGTTTCAATTCCATCTGCTTCACTCCCGCCAGCGCTTGTTTACCATTGGTGTTGCTACAAGCTAAGCGGAACAATGCCCGACACGAAAGGGCGCATGTCGCCAGCTACTGTACCAGAGTGGAACGAACGAACTTCATTTGAGAGGTCGGTTTTCTAATGTGCATGTAAACGGGGTCTGCACAGTAGCGCAGTGGTTAGCGCTGTTGCCTTGCAGCAAGGAGGTCCTGGGTGATCCCGTCCTGGGGACTCTCTGCATGGAGTTTGCATGTTCTCCCTGTGCATGCGGGTACTCCGGCTTCCTCCCACAGTCCAAAAACATGACTGTAAGGTGGATTGGTCTCTCTAAATTGTCCTTAGGTGTGAGTGTGTGTGCATGGTTGTTTGTCCTGTATGTCTCTATGTTGCCCTGCGATGGATTGGCAACCTGTCCAGGGTATACCCCGCCTACTGCTGGAGATAGGCACCAGCTCCCCCGCGACCCTGCACAGATAAGCGGGTTTCGATAATGGATGGATGGATGTAAACGTGGGTAAAGACTCCCAGGTTATTATCATAAGATCGACCTGGATCGACTTAGATGTTGATACTGCACATGTAACCACAATGAGAGAGCTCTGGATGAGAGAACAGAGAAATAACTTGTAACAACATTGTGCTGCTGTTTCATCAAAGTTCTTAATAAACCTTTTTTGTTTCATGGCCCAAGAGGAGGTTATTAATGTTAAATTCAACTTAAACATTTGGAGTACAGTTACAGTATAGATGGTTTTCTTGTATCTGCTCCTCGCCACAGACATGAGATAGAAGTCAAAATGTTCCCACAGGACAGGTTAGTGGAAAAGTTTTTAATGCAGTTAGCTGGTTAGGAGATCCATCAGTTACAGCATGTTATCATTAAATCCTAATCCAGCCCACAGCTTCCTGCTGGTATTTATTTATTTTTTTATTCTTTCATTCCAGGCATTTACTATCTATAAGTGACAACCCTCCTCCAAAATAAGTACATATTTTAAATAATGAACATTAGTATTGAAGGCCTGAAAGGGAGAGGGAAGACTTATTTAATCCCAACCCCATTTACACATAACATTTTCTGTATGCTTCACTACTATTTGCATAATAAGGATAATAATAATTCACCTTTTCTGACCTAATATGAGTTAACATAAATTAAGTTATATTTTATGCAGTAGCAATACATATTTCAAGACTAACCAATGTGGCATAGTTATATTGCGTATAACATTGAATACCAACAATGGTAACAAACATGCAGTCTGCCAATTCAACTAAGAAGGAGAGACTAGCTACACCGTTGCTGTACTTTGTTAGTTTGAATAGGGGAACGACCAGGAGTACAGGTCAGTCATCATGGACTTTGTGGACTGGTGTGAGTGTAACCACCTTCGCTTGAACACCAGTAAAACAAAGGAAATGGTGATTGACTTCCAGAGAAACACTCCTCCTCACTCACCAGTTTAACATCATGGCCTTCATGGGTTTTCATCTAAATGAACTAAGTTCCACTCTTCATTTACAGGTCATGTCAATATGGTCAGGACACTCTGATATCGTGTCCCAGAGACAAGTAATCTTAATCTTGTCCTAAATGTCTCTAACTTATCCAGCAGCATATCATCAAGACATCATGACTCAAGGATGATGACGACTCAAGGATTCTGACGCAAGACCTTTCCTATCTCTTTCTCGAATAAAGTTTATCTTTCCTGCCTCGTGAAAGACTTTATAAGTATTGCTGGGTTTCACTCACGTGACCCGGACGTCGCGCGAAACTCAAACACGGGTCAGGAAGTGTTTTGCTTCAGTACAAAACACAGCGCGATGGAGGAAAGCAAGTATAGTAAGGCATTTTATGGACTGGCACAGAAGCGATATTGCGAAAAAATACATCTTCATGTAGGTTACGACCCATATAGTTTAAAAAAGTCGGCGTTTTCATACTCTGGAGAATTTACCCAGCATTGAAGCAATCAAACTACCTTGTGCTGCATACCTCGTATTATACAGCAAACCAAATGAAAGCCTTTTATAAGCCTGGAGGCCTACAACTACAGTATTTTATTTCAGGTTGGGTAAACCATTTACTGATCATGAGAAGCTCTAAATGGCTGTCGTCTTGTTTTTGCTCGGGTAAGTAGTGAGTTGTGCTATTTAGCTCATGATAATAATGCTGTCGCTATTGCTAACAACAAGTATGTTTATGTGCTAGAATCTACTTGTAAATAACTTATTAGGCCTATTTAAATCTAAATTTCTGGTACGTTAGTTTGTTTTTATAGGGTATAAACGCCACATTACAACACTAAGCTAACTGCTAACAACATTAGCACTCTGAAAACTACGGACACATGAAAACAGTATCGAACTGTTTGCCTGCCATTTTTATGGCTGTGTTCAATAAAATGCTATAAAACATTTAGTAAATCCTTACCTGCTAGAAAGTGATCGCTGCAAACTTTATCATTGTCCGTTTCAGCACCTAATGTTTTTAGTCGGAGATTACTGATCCACTTCAGCCGTCTTCTTTCAGTATTTTGCTGCCTCTTGGCCAGGACTCCCTTGAAAATGAGGTTTTTTAATCTCAATGGGACCTTCCTGGTCAAATAAAGAATAAATAAAAAATAAAAAAGTATGTTTTTTAAAAAAATACGTCCTTTGTGGCGCACTACTTTCGGGTCCCCCCAAAAAACGTTGGTCTTTGTCCCGATTAGAGCAATTGTAACAACCACAGACAGCACAGAATTTGAGCATTTTAACGCAGGGATCTGTGCAGAGCCAGCTCCTGCTTGACCCGTGTCTGCATTTGTTTACGTGGACTTCAATAGGAGAGGCAGGGAAGAGGCGGGGACGCTACGTCATGTGAAACCCAGCAATAACATAAATGTATAATCATACTTGTTGAATGACAATATGTGAAATCTAATGTCATATAATAATAATGAATGATAGAGTTAAAATGAATATTTGTTTGGATGTGTTTCATATCTTTAGTTACACCAAATTAGGATTTGTTGAAGTAATGTTAATCTGTCAGTAGATATACATTCACAAGTATTATGTTTGAACATTTAGTATTTGCACTCACCTTAAGGTTTAATAAGATTTACACCACATTAAGGATGAATCATCTTTAAGTGTTGGAGAAACAACATGGTGTCTGAGGCATCTTGGTAAACGCCCACTCTAATGTGTCAAAACTTGATTCGCCCAAATTAATAAACATTAGAAATGATAAAACCCCGTGCCGGCCCGGAACAGTTCAGCTCCTGCTCAAGTTCCTGACGTTCCTTTCCTATCTCTTTCTCGAATAAAGTTCACCTTTCCTGACTCGTGAAAGACTTTTACAAATATAACCTCAATGTATAATCATACTGTTTGAATCATCATATAATATAATGAATGGAGAAAATGAATGTTGTTCCTGTTTTCATATCTTTAATTACACATTTAGGATTCATTCAAGTAATGCTAATCATCATCAATTAATCATTCACAAATAATAGTATTGTGTTTGAATATTTAATTTGCACTCACATTAAGTTAATAAGATGCACACCACGTTAAGCTGAGTCATCTTTAAGTGTTCATGAAACTGGTGTCTGAGGTAACTTGGTAACGCCTACTCTAAATGTGTCCAAGTTTGATTTGCTCAAATTTATAAACAATTAGAATAATAAAACTCCTGTGCCGGCCTGGAACACAGGAGTTCCTGCAAGTTTCTGAAACAACTAAGTCCTGACTAGGTCACCTCCTCTCAAAGGGGTGAGCCTAAGACAACAAGCTACGCTTCCTTGGTTTGGCCGGCCGGGGAAAAGCAACGCTTAATAATTAATAATATAAGGAACCATCCTCTCTTTTTGATCGAGATCAACTATTTTTATGAACTGCCTCTAAGCTAAACCAAATCCACCAGACGACGCAGTCACCTGGAAGTCACCCAGATCATCGGTTCGTATCAGGGCCTGCTACAGCTCTTCATACCTCAGAGGCCTCCTCACTGACACTCGTCAGCCACGACTTCTACTGACCCTAGAGTCACCGGGAACTTCCACACACAAGGTGAAGTAGCCCTGCACGCTGGTGTCAAATGGTCTTTATTAATTTGATAAATTATTAAACCATCCAGATTTGATTTAACCCAGACATCATAGGATCTAAGACACTTAATGCTGATTAGGCAACCTCATCTAGCTTGCACTACATCACCTCATTAATTGTCTCAGTATCTTGTTTAACCATCATTCATAGTAATTGTTCTGTGTCATCATTGATTGAGAAATATAGTATTAAATTTATTTTTATAACTATTTTCTGGACTCTGTCTGAATTATTCTGAAGTGTGTGGGTTACTTACAGGTAAATGAACCTAGATTAATGTTAAATTAACATTCAAAGATCATTAAGATTAATAATTCATATTTATATGAATTATTACATTTTATTGATCCATCTTTGAATATGTGGCAATAGCCCTCACGCTACATAGCGTGTCAGTTCCAAAGTCTTTCTTCAAGAAAGTTTCTTCTATTAAAGTCTCCTCTCTTACCGCAGCCTGCCGTGTCTCTCCCAACACGCTTCAGCGCTCATCCGCTAGCTGGTGGCTACGTTAGCATTACTTTACTTCAGAGCTGGTGGCTACGTTAGCATTACTTTACTTCAGAGCTGGTGGCTACGTTAGCATTACTTTACTTCAGAGCTGGTGGCTACGTTAGCATTACTTTACTTCAGAGCTGGTGGCTACGTTAGCATTACTTTACTTCAGAGCTGGTGGCTACGTTAGCATTACTTTACTTCAGAGCTGGTGGCTAAGTTAGCATTACTTTACTTCAGAGCTGGTGGCTACGTTAGCATTACTTTACTTCAGAGCTGGTGGCTATGTTAGCATTAGTTTACTTCATCTCCACAGCGTGTCCCCGGCTCCAGCCAAACCTATCCGGCTATCCGATCGCTAAGCAGCCAGTGGTTGATGTTCGCTCCATCTCCACTGTGGCTCACACCGTGTGCCACGATTAGCTGATGGCTAAGTGGCAGCATCTTGTTTACTCCGCTGCTCTCAGATCCACGTGACACCGGACCCCCCAGCTGATGCCACCCCTCCTCCTTGTGTGAATCGGTGACAGGACTGGTAGGCTGATATAACAGTCATAATTAAAAGTGCTTTTTTAATTGGTCGAGTAGTTATATGCTTTAAGAGGGTTAGGCTAGAGAGATTGAAAACTGATTATACTATCAAGTTCATGCTATTTATGAAGAATGGACCTGATGACTGGAGTGAATACTGGAGGCTGTTTTTGAGTGGGCCACCGTAGCTGCAATACTTACTCTGAACTGCATGGCGCTAAAGAGTTGCATTTTTTACCATGATTTTTATGAATTTCACACAATAATTTAAAATTTTCCATTTTCCTTACAATATTTTTAAAAAATTATATTTTAAAAAATATTTTTTTATTTTTTGTTCTTGT
This sequence comes from Aphyosemion australe, assembly GCA_006937985.1. Classification (NCBI taxonomy): domain Eukaryota; kingdom Metazoa; phylum Chordata; class Actinopteri; order Cyprinodontiformes; family Nothobranchiidae; genus Aphyosemion; species Aphyosemion australe. The sequence continues at coordinate 2,537,426 of SSNS01000045.1, forward strand.
GAAGCACCTCGTGATTTTTTTTTATCTTGAGAGGTGTTATATAAAAAAATTGTTTGATCTTCTTCTTAAATAAGATTTATCTCTCCAATCTTATGTCAGGTGTTTTTCTTATAAAGGAATTTTATAAGAATACTGTAAGGATAAATCCCTCAGGTAGCCAATCAGCTCCCAATACATTTTGGAGGGTTTGCCATTTTTCTTTTTTTCAACCTCTTAAAATCAAACTGCACGGCATGCAAATGTTGAGAGTTTAAGGCTGAAATCTTTTAAGAAGCACGTTTTTCTTTTCTTGTCAATTTTTTTTTTATTTGCCCTAGGAATTGTTTCGTAGATTCAGAACAAATTGAGTGTCTTTGAAAACAGGCTGCACTAAGCTGTCTGCTATGTGCAGAAAAAAAAAACATGTTCACATCTTGAGATGCGTCATTCAGTCCGTGGTTAAATGCCCAGGGTGTTAAAAACTGGACTAAAAATATAGAATCAAGACATTTTAGCTAGCTTGCATACTTCTGCAGTCAGGTACTGGGTATAGAGTAATTAATTTGCTAAAAGATGCATAAAACAGATGCTTTCAAGTTTGATTAAAAATTGTTTATTAAACGAGTGAAAGGACTGCGATGATAACCTCACACTGTTCTTCCTGCTTGGCATGCTGGTATTACTGACTCATATCACTTAGCCTGTGGTGATAACATCCTGATATTATGTATAGAAATATGGTACCAGTGTTTTATTTTCCTGCTGACAACATGATGTCCCAGTGATGAACTAACATCCCCAACAGAGTCAGAATCAGAACACCTTCATATATTTTTATTCTAGCATTTGGGGGGAAATACTGTATATATATATATTTTTGTTTCGCATTCCATATAATTAGTCTGAAACAGGGCAGTAAATGGTTTCTGCAAATTAGATCGCGTCATTTTTATTCCATTTCGTGTTGCACACTTTGGCAAATTTGTGGGTTTTTAAACTTAGTTGAATTAAAATTTCAAACCACACATGCATTTTACATCGACTCGTCCTTGTCTTTCCTCTTTAACTCTTTTTGTCTGAAGGGTGTTCTGTTTATTTGTTATTTATTTGTATGTTCTGGCCTGGTCTGCCCCTGATTGCAGTGCCACTTCACTGGTTGTGTTCACTGCTGTGTGTTAACAATTGTCAAAGTTGTCTGTTGATTGTGATTCTGGCAAAGTTTGTGCACCATTACTTCAATGCAGCAATGCTACTTTGATCAGGAGGATATTCTTGTTTTTCTCTTGCACATGTATATGTAATGATTTTTCTATTGTTTATATTCCGTCTGTTCTGTGTCCAGCTGTGAGAAGTGCTGGTTGTGTTTTTACAAACCTTACATTAACATTTTTATTAGATTGGTGCAGTCTTAGGCACTAAACTTGAAGTCATTCTTGATTAATCTGTGATTATTTGTGTAACCAACACTATGCTGAGGTGTTTTATAGGGATGCTCGATATTGGCTTTTTTACTAATATCCGATATTGTCTAACTCTTAATTTCCGATACCAATACATGCGGGGAATATACCAGCTCCGGTGGCCTAGTGGTAGAGTGTCCGCCCCGGGACTGGGAGATCAGGGTTCGATTCCCGGTCGGGTCATACCAAAGACTTTGAAAAAATGGGACCCAATGCCTCCTCGCTTGACACTCAGCACTAAGGGGTTGGATTGGGGGGTTAAACCACCAAATAGTTCCCGAGCGCGGCCACAGCTGCAGCTTACCGCTCCGTGTGATGAATACTTGGTACTTTAACTGTCCCCCCTAATAAAATGAAAAAAATACATTTGTGCAAAATTGCAACTACTTCAGTTTAAGTTAGTCAATAGAAAAAATGTAATTTGTCTCCAACGACAGCTGAATGACATTCTCCCTGAGATAATCCTGACAAACGCTCTGTAAAGGTTAAAATGTTTTTGGTTTTGAAAACTGATCAAAGTGAGACATCACTTCAATCTTTGTTATATTGTCTGTGCGAAACGCGACAGAGTGAGCGCTCTCAACTCAGACCTGTCCACATGTAGTCGGGTATCTCCCAAAACAAAGATATTTTTCTACGATTCGGCCAGTCATCCACACAAAAATGCAGATCTCCGCAACAAAAACGAATCTTTTTAAAAACTTCGGCCAAAGTGAAGATTTGCGTTTTCTCCGTTTTCAGCGTTTCCGTGTGGACAGAAATAACCGGAGTTTTAGGTTTCACAACATCACTGTCTGTGACAAAAATGCTGAGCAATTCTTCCTCAACGGTATATGAGGTGAGCGTGGAAGCTCTGGATCATGATTGGATGCCTAAAGCTTGATTTATGCTTGACGCGTCCGCGAGGTCCGCAAGGCTCCGCGCGGCAAAACTACGTCATTTTAGCAACCACGACCCTCCGCGCGGCCCAAAGAATTCGCACCGCGCACCTAGGATTTTTTTTAACTACGCGGACGGTCCCGCGCGGAAAAACATGATGGACTGCAAGAGTTCGTAGTGGCGGAGGTTCGTAAATACAAACATCTCTATGATTCGGCCCATATAGATCACCGTGATCAAAATATTGTTAATAATTTGTGGAGTAAAATTGCTGTCACACTCAGAAAAGACGAGAAAGCTGTTAAAAAAAAGTAAAACATCGGTGATTTCTACTTCTACTATGGTGTAATGTTTTAATGCATGCGGTAGAGCAGGGGTCCCCAATCCTGGTCCTGGAGGGCCGCTATCCAGCAGGTTTTGTGGTTTCTCTGCTCAAACACACTTGATTCAGTGGTTGAATTACCTGTGCAGCAGCTCATCAAGCTCTGCTGAAGCCTGCTAATCACTTGCTAATTGAAATCAGGTGAGTTGAAGCAGAGTTACAACTAAAACCTGCTAGATACCAGCCCTTGAGGACCAGGATTGGGGACCCCTGCTGTAGAGCCTTGGTGTAGTGTTTTAATGCCCCGCACTCTGGGAGAATATTGGCTCACAGTGGAGACAAGCCACAGAAGGTAGGAAGGAACTATAAACGCTGCAAAGTCTGACGCGTGTTCCATCCACGCGTCTCATTTCCGCGCGGAATGTACATGCGTCAAGCATAAACCAAGCTTTAGACAGCTCAGCTGGGATCCTTCCTTCTGTGGGTAACCCAGCAGGGGTTTCTCTGTGGGCAGGTGGCCAGAGCCAGGATGAGGGCAACAGAGCAGAGGCCTCTATCAGGCGGCACAACTCTGGTCCCTGGGAAAGTAGGGTGGTCTGATTGGCTGGGTTCAACGGGGTCCCCGCCTTAGACGGCTGACTGGTTGGACTGTAGTGCTGACTGGCTGGATTAAACAGCTGACTGGAACGCTGACTGGTTTGACTGGACTGTTGGCTGGCTGGACTGGGCAGCTGACTGGGTTGGGCAGTTGACTGGACAGAAAAAAAAATTGGAACTGAATTGGAAGAGGTGAAAGTGGGGCCTGTCTCTAGCTATGACCTGTTGTGCTGGCAGTAGCTGAAAACAATGCGCCAATGGCGCACAGAGGCGCGTAGTTGCTTGCACTTCGCTGGGTCTATCAAAGGCTCAGTCATCCTGTCACACACTTCACCTTAGCTCAATGGTGTGAGCAATGAGGAGAGTTGTAACGTGTAATTAGACCCAAACGCAGGAAGTGCTAGCGTTGGGTGACATCTAACACGCAGTTAATCTAGGAGCACCAGCATGAGCCGCAAAGGGAAACGAGTGTTCCAGAAAGGAAAAGAACAGGCTTATTGTTTGGATGCAGGTATATGAGTTGAGCGTGGAAGCTCTGGATCGTCTGGCGTAAAGCTGGAGCTGTGACAACTGGAACGGATGAAAGCTGTAACCGTACGGTGTGAATCTGAGCTGCGACGGCTAGGAAGCTAATAAGTGAGGGGAGCGCTGGAAGCTCTGGGCGCACGGCGTGACCTATTGAGCTGATGTGCTGGAAAAGTAAAAGCTAAGGTTGAAACTAAAAGACGCTACTAAGTGAGGCGCCATTCGATCCTACACAAAACGGGATCGCCAAGGCCACGGACAGAAAACGATGACTGATCAGAGATTGTAGTGGCAAACTTCCTGATATAGTGTGAGCGTGATGACGTGGAGATGACGTGGAGAGGTGAATGCTGGTTTGAGGAATGCTGGGAGGTGAAGTCCTAGGTAAGGTTGGGTGTAAAGAGAATGGCTGAAAGGCAGGAATGTAGGAATCGTGACACAGAGTAAATCAGAGTGGAGCAAACTGAGCCTGAATTATTGTGTTTTTAAGCTGTTTTTCTGCTCCCAAGCATGAATGTTAATATATTATAATATTGCATTTTCATTTGAGGAAATTATTTTTGGTTTTTGATGTTGGCCTGTGAAAAAGGATTTAACCTGCAGTAAAACAGGAACTCAAATGCTACAGCTAGAAGATTAGAATAGAAAATCCCTTTATTGTACCTCATTGGGGAAAGTTTGGTGACACAGCAGCAATGATATTCATTATAGGAGGGAAAAAAGGAGTGTTAAAAAATGAGAATAAAACAAAAATACTTAAAAGATGCAAAATACTCAAAGATTAAAAATTAAAAAATGATTAATATATACACATAAATATAATAATAAAAAATAAAATAAAAATAAATAAAAAGATAAAAAACTGAGACATAAGTAACGAATACCACTGATTTGTATTTTATTCAAAATTTACTTGCTCGTGTGTAATTTGGTTATTACAGATTCCGTGTTTATGCAAAAAAAAGTTAGTTTCCAAATGAAAAGGTTAAAAAATATCTGTAAATGTGCACATTTGTTGTCAATTTTTCAATAAATATCAAGTTTGGCCTGCGACATTGTCCCAGTTTTTCATTTCGCCCCAGTGTGGGTTTGAGTTTGACACCCCTGAAGATTCTTGTGCTTTAGTTGTTTGCTAGCTGGCTAGCTAAACACAGCTATGTGCTCTAAGGACAGCAGATCCTCACTACACAGGGCAAATTCCTAATTATTCACAAATTGTGTCAAATCAAACTGAAATATCTCAAAAACGAAACCTCAGAGCATTTTGTGATAGAGGAGATGAAGCCAAAGAGTTTGATGTGTAATATGTGCGTAGAGTAAAAACCGATAGTGATATTTTCTGATATTACATTAAGGCCGATAATATCGGTAGACCGATAATATTGGACATCACTAGTGTTTTATAATTACTGTAATATTTTAATTAGTGATGTGACATTCACAAACGAATCAAATCTTTTGAACAACTCTTCAAAGTGAACGATGAGACCCGAGTTGTAGAGAACCGTTCATCTTCTCTCCCAGTAACGCACCCCCCCCCCCCCCCCCCCCCCCCCCCCCCATCGGCGGAACGCTAACACACTCACACACACACAACCTCCCATGTGTTCTCATGTAGGCTACATCGGAGAAAAGCATCGCCTCTGCCCCCTCACGGACACCGGCAGGACTTGTCGCTCGAGCCAGTTTTTTGAACGGCTCCCTTCAAAGACTCATAAGTCCCACCACTAATTTTAATGAAGAATGCTTGATTTTGAAATTATACAATTTAATAGCAAAGCAATTGCAATAAGTGAATGTTTATGTCTTTTTTAAAATAAATTACTTAATTTTTTAGCTCCAAAAACACTAGGTACTCTGCATTTCTCTTATTAGAATATTAACTTTTAACAAACTTTAATCAAAACAGCAAATGATGCAGAATTTACAGTAAAGGGAATTTAATGATCAAATAAAAAGTGAAACAACAAACCAGGAACGGATGCAAAAACATGGATGAGAAATAGGAAGGTCTATCAAAGACACTGAGGAACAAAGAAATATTTAACTGTAAGTCAAGTATCATGAGGTGTTCGTTTGGATAGAAAACAGGTGAGTGACCTGCAAGTGAGAGATGACACATGGAATAAATACTTGAAAAATAAAATGAAAAATGTATTTCTCATAAAACACAACAAAGGGGGGGGGGGGGGGGGGGGGGGAGGGGATGAATCACTCACAAATACAAGACAAAAACCCCAAATAAATATATATCCAATAAAAAACATCTCATTAGCTGGTCTGCAGAGCCAAAATAATTATATTCCTGAGTTTAGTTTGTGTTTCCTTTTAAACTACTTCTTATTTTTGACTTCTTGTTTTACAATACAATGAATGTGATGATTTTAATTTATATTTAATCAAAATATATTTTATATCAATGTTGTTAGCTTTGTAAATGAAAGTGTCAAAAGCAATGTGTTTGAAGGGTGAACTTTTAAGAAAATCATAGGAATCCTTTGGGAAGAAACTCATATGACCTCCTCATGAAAGTTTTTTTTAAGATCATGAACAGAGTTAAAAGAAAATTATTTCAGCATTGTATGCAAAGTTTTCAAACCCATGCAAAAGCTAAAAATAGCTGATTTCCCAGAGGGCTGCGATAAGTGCTGTGACACCTTGTCATGTACATCTTTAAACAAATCATGCTGGTCCGGGCTCACGTGCATTTCTGCAAAACTATTCTGAAAATGTTCCTCTGTGCTCTGGGCCCTTTATCTTCACCTTGTTTTTATGATGAAACTGTTGGACGTCACTGTTTCATTTCTTTTTTTCAGTGAATTTTTTATACGAGGCTTTATTACCAAACAGCTAGCTGCCTGTGAAAAAGAAAAGAATGACAATGTTCATCAATACTTGTATAAATTAAAGAGCCTAGTGTGTGCTGAAATTAAACATAATCACAGACTACACGAGGTTGTGACCCCCTGCAGTAACCTGGGTCTTTACTGTGTATTTATCCATGGTGATAAACCACTGTATGGGCTGATGTGACATAATACATGTCTAATTTGGCACCAGTAGAGCTGTGATCTTTGGGCTGAAGTAAAAAATTCATGTAGATAAATGCTCTCGTTATAGAGTCTAAAAGCTTTGCTTCCTGTGATATTTGCTGGACTTGTGCGGTGTTATGGTTAACCTACTTTTCTTTACCCTGAGGGGGAGGGGGTTGCTGGCAGCCGCCTCTCAAATAATGTTTTGCCAGAGGACTGAGCTACCTCCAGGATAAACGTCGTCTGGGTGCATGTGGATAGTCCCTCGTTTACAATGTCAATACTCTTGATTAAACAAATCAAAGCTGAATGGAAGTAACTCCAAGTGTGACTTATGTGAAAAGAAAAAATCCTGTAGTGTCCATTTTATCAACAAGTGCTGATTGGTAACTAACAGGTGACTCAAAAAACTTACTCTGGTCAGATGAGACAAGTTTAAAGCTTTAAATGCATAAAAAAATAAGATTTAATTTCCAGTCGCTCCAAAATAAACACGGTTCTTCAGAGTGATGCTTAGAATTTTTTTGAAGTGATATTCTGTGGACTTCTCAGCAATTAATTACTTACCTGGAGCAGAATTTACTCAGAGCACAAAGGTCCAGTTCCTAAGTGGATTCCTGCCCTCCTAAAACAACCCTAATGTCAAACATTTCACAGTAAATTTTGGTTTATACATTTTTGCATTAGGTGTTTTTCACCCACTAGCACACTTCAAACACTTCAAGGTGGGCTTGAAACATCTTCTAGTTATGATTTATATAAAAAAAATCCCACAAAGATCAGCAGTAAGCTCAACTGTCCAGTGAAAACATCTGCCCGATTGCCATTTCTCCATAAAACACTGCTGTAAATATGAAAATAAAAATGGCGGTATAATTTTGAGCAATCTAAACAAAAAGAAAACTTTAGAGAGTAAAATCATGCATGTGCAGACTAATGACAAACCATAGGAAATCACATGTAACCTTGCAGAAGGTTCAGGTACAGGTGTGTAATACTGTTTATTTGACAATCTAAACAAAAAAGACATTTTTAAAATAAACTATCCAATGCAGCCTCTAAAAGACTTAATTTACAGAGTAATTTACTTCTTTAGAACATGTTATAAAGTGAGGTAAACTTTAGTGTCTTTAGGCCCTTTTCCCCTATTGGAACTTCCGGGTAATTTTACAGAATCATGCAGGTTTCTGCATTTCAGCAGGTCGGCCCAAAAGTATCATTTTCTGGGCAATTTCAGGAACAAACGGATGACCTGAACTGGGGGATGTAGTTGGAAGTGGCCTAGAGTCGCTGGGTGGGACTTGTGGTCAAGCCGGTTGGTTGAAACTAAAAAGGAAATGTCATCGGCTGATGTTGCCAAACGACCAGCATTTATAAATATCAAAACGTTCCCAGTGAAGTGAAATGGAAGGAAAAGAAAATAAGCAGCTTCTTTCAAATTGCTATTTCTAAACATGGTCATTGCTGCTGTGACACCAAACTTTCCCCAATGAGGTACAATAAAGGGATTTTCTATTACCCCCCAACGATGTCATAATTCACAGTGCTCACAGAGCACTGTAGAAAAACAGCACTTGTTTTGGTCTGCTTTTCAGATCACACTGCCTAGTCTCCCCATGCCAGGAATGGATTCAATTATGGCAGACTTTGACAGAATAAAATTTTTAAAGGAACTGTATCATGCCACTTTAAATCGTGATAGCAAGGAAAGGCCCATACATGGTGAAATATTACCGTTGGCACTATGAAGTCGTGATTTGTTCTAAAATATGTTATTTTTTAAGACATTTTATCAACCAGGAAATAAGACGCTTGGATTTGATGAAATCCCACCTCCACCCATGTGAATTCCACCCATTTCATGATGTAATCCTGGGTCACGAAGAAGAAAAAGAAAGCAGCTTTGGCAACATGCACGCCAGCGGCTAACTGGCCATCGGTAGCATCCGGACATTTCCCAGAGGCCCAGCCACTGAACTGGCCCACTCGGTGCTTGCTGAGTACATGCATCCTGAGATTCGAACCACTAACACACGCACGCACGCACGCACGCACGCACGCACGCACGCACGCACGCACGCACGCACGCACACACACACACAATGAGCCATTGTATTTTCTGGTGACTTGTCCCCCTCCCAGAAATTTCCCAGAACCCCTATAGTGGAAACAAAGCTTATGAGTACATAAACAAGGTGTTCAGTTAGGCTTTCTGAAGTCTTTAAACAGGAAATTTTTTTGTGATTTTGCTGCATCGCACCTCTAATGGGCAGAGCTTTGTTTGTAATTACACGAGGTCCCCTAACTCTGTGTACTAATAATCACAGAGGTGTAAATCGACCGACTCTACAGATACAATAAAGCTAACTGGAGAATGAGAAAGATGTCAGCTGAGTACTCATCTACATTATGTGCACCCACACGGTGCTCAGGCGAGGTTTAATCAGCTACGAAAAGTGAAAACACCTGTGTGGGCTCATTATGGCTGTCTGAGGGCTTTAATACTAATATAACTGATGCAAAATGGTAAACTTTTCAATGCAGCTTGGTACTACCCTCATCACAAAACCCCATTACTCTTAAAGGTGACATGAGACAGAAAACACACAAAACAGGATGATTACTACACCCATTAGACACAATTTAATGGTTGTGTCAATAAGAATATTTTAAGTATTTGTGAAATTTGTGACCCACTACAACATCCTTTTGATCTGACAAAAACTTCTCCAAAGACGCTTCTTTAGTCTTCAAACTGAGACAATTTTCCCCATTTTCTTCACTTCTTACCCTATTGAAAACTTTATGTGAGGCCCATCTACATTACTGCAATATCATATTGTGTAATACATTTTCAACTTACTTAAATAAAATTTAAATCCTTCAGAAAAATTCAAATGTTCCTTGTAATGGTTCCAGTATAACTCTTCTACCAGAACACTTTTTTTTACCATTTAGATCTTCTGAGACTTGTTGAATACAATCATATTCAAATTGCATAATATACCAAGTTGTTCACAACCTCAACCATGAACTGTGTAATCCTATTCCTATCACAGACACACCTACACAACCAGAAACAAAAGCATAATTATTGGCAAAAAAAACAAAAGTTCAAAGGTATCAGCTTTTGTACCGTGTGCAGAGGACTGGAATCAGCTTGATGAGAAGATAAAAATTAGTGCTGTCATGAGATTCCATTTTTTTAGATTAATTAATTATGACCTGTAATTAATTAATCTAATTAATCTCTTTATTTAAATTCATGACATTATTGTGGCAGACTAAAAGATTAATATATAACAAAAACTGGCTTTATAAAGTCATTTATTGTTTAACAGACTTCTAAACTTTCCTTTTACATCACCAAAGTGGAATAATTAGAAATTAAAAATAAAACATCAGGTCCATATAGAATAATCTAAGTTAACACATCAAGGAACGCCTTTTTGAGCAATGCAAATAGTGATCACAGAACTTGTTACTAAAACATTAATCTGAAATTAAAATAGAGCTGTGAAATTACATTGCTGTAAGTTAGCATATCAAAACTGACAGTTTACCACAAAATAAAATGCTGAAAAAGCATTAAGCACTCACTCTCTCACTTCTGACATGAGGTATGGCATGATAGTTAAATATAATTACATACAATAAATTAAAATAAAAAATCCCAACAGGTAGGCTAGAAAAGTCCCAGTAAAGTTATAGATTAAAAATGACAATAATGCGATTAAAAAAAGTACAGTAAATGTGGCTGTAATTAATTAATCTCAATTAATGTGATAATTTGACACCCCTAATGAAAATGTCACATTCCATCTTCATTCTTAAGAAGAAACAGAAATGAAAACAAGTCATATCCACATATAAGTAATTAATTGATTACGTAGCATGTTGTGATTGATTTCTGTATGTCTTTTTTGTGTTTAATGTTCGATGTTTACTATTGTTCCAAATATCTGTCCAATATCTAGATGGGTACCAATAGGCAACTGGTCCTGCCTATTAAAAACTTTCATTAACTTACCTGGGGTGACCATCCATACAGTCTATTTATTGTCCTATAGACATACAGACTGTGTTTTGAAATGTTTGGAATTAAATGATCACATGCAGAAATGTGATCATTTAATTTAGGTTTCTGAATTAGATTGAGTTAATCTAGGTAAGTTAATTGCTTGTTTTGGTCAAGGGAATACTGTTTGGGTTTTAGTTGAGTTTATGGATCCGGTGAGAGTGAGTAGCTTGAGGGGAGCCTTGTCTGGTCCAGAGAGAGTGGCAGTGAGAGGGTGAGATCCAGAGGGAGGTGAGCAGAGGAGAGACACAGGAGAATAGGGTCCAAGGAGGAGACCGGCACTGGAGGGACTCAGGTGGACGGCTGAGAGCGAGACAATCAGGAGGAGCTGGAGGTGGGACGATGAAGGTGAGGGGATCTAGAGGGTTATTGTAGACAAAGTGCACAGGCAGGTTGGTCACAGGAGACAACACAAGAGAAGTTATCACAAGAGGATGTTTTTAGCATTAACGAGCACAAGAGAATTCACAAGAGGTCTGGCAAGTGTTACCTAACATGAGTAATCAACCGACATCAAGTATTTGTCCCACCGCTCCTTAAGCAGCTGACCGGGTTGATGGCAAAACCAGCACCAGCTGGGCCCGCTCCTCGGCACAGCCCACCTGCAATTAGGAGCTCACAGAGATGGTTACCTGCCTCAGACCATGACAAAGAATCAGATTAAAAAACAAATAAAGAATGAAATACATCACATGTATGAAACAAGACCTTTTCAAACAGGACAGTTAATGTCTGTTTTTCAATTGTCACGCCTGGAAATCATAAATTTGAGCTTCGAACCAGATCAATGGAACAGGCATGAGAAAGGCAAAAGGACAGAACCAAGATTTAGTTATAAAGGAGATTTTGCACTTCCATAATAACCTTAAGATTTTTTTTATTGATCAGGAAGCATCAAATGAAACGACCAACTATATTTTTTAGAGACATGGTGATAACATATGATTGGCAATGAAATTGAAAAACATTGATCTTGATTAATGTGGTCAGGGTTTAAGGAAAGGTCTGTTGCATTTACCTGTTGTAAAAAAAAAATGGTAACATTTTACAATGCATTATTAAGCATTAATAAACTATTAAATAAAGTATTAACAACTGCTTAACAATATTATGTAATGCATTACTGAGCAGCATAGGGTGAGTATGATGACATGGAGGCGAATTACGGTGCGGAGAATGCTGGGAAGTGGAGTCTTAGGTATGGGTTGGTGTAAAGTGGATGTCTGGACAGCTGGAATTGTGACAGTACCCCCCACCTTAGGGACGACTCCCAACGGCCAAAAAACGGCGAGACCAGGAGGTCCAAAGGGGGGGCAAGCACTGAACAGGGAGTGGCCTGACTTGACTTGGTTGGATTGCAGTAAACCTGACTGGATGTGACTTGACTTGACTTGAATTAACTTGACTTAAAGAGGAGCTAGAATGCAGTTAATCAACAATCTAAAACAGAGCTTTGAGCCTCTAAAAAGCATAAGAAATGTTCTTTTGGCTTTCATCAGTCCCAGGAGCCCTGATGCAGGCCATTCTAAACCCCCTAAACCAGCTTTGGTACGTTCATACTGTGTGTGTTTTTCGTAATTCTTTTACTTTTTTGTTCTTTATAAAACACAGATAGATCTTTTCTTTACCTTATTGTGCCCCCTAAACCAGCCTTGCTGTGAAAAAAGCTGTTTACCCCTCCCACTCATCCAGGACATGAATATACAGAACAGAAGATTTTCTCTCGTCTTTTTCAACTTTCTACTTTACATAAAAAGTAGGTCACACACGGCTTTGACTTTTTGGCATGTTACTGTTGACCACCCAAGCTGTCTTATTCCACAACAACAAGGAAAATGTTGGTTTACATTCTAGGTCCTCTTTAAAGAGACTGGACATGGCTTGATCTGGAGAGACTTGACTTGAAAAGATTTGACTGAAAGAAATTCGACCTGTGGCCAAAACGGACTTGGCTAGAAGGGACTGGAAGGAACTGGAGGGAACTAGAAGGGACAGAAAGAGACTTGGCTGGTAGGGACTTGATTGAAAGGGGCTTGGCTGGAAGGGGAGGGACTGAGCGGGAAGGGACTGGCCCAGACTTGACTGAGAGGGAATGGACCGAAGGGAATTTGAGTTTACTTGATGGAAAGGGACCTGACTGGAGGGAACTTGGCTACAAGGGATCTGACTTGGAGGGGACTTGACTTGGCTTGACTGGGACATCTGCCTTAGGAGGCACAACTGGGACCTCTTCATTAGGTAGCACAGCAGGTGCCTCTGTGGCGGCATGTGGCTGGAGCTTGGATGAGCCCTTGGGGCTTTGATTGTACTGGACAGAACCTGACTGAAATTGGACTGGACTGGAAAAGTTAGAACAAAACCGGACTGGACTGAGTGAAAAATTAGGACTGACCAGACGGAACCGGACTGGACTATGAAATCTAATATTAGACCGGACAGAACTGAACTGGACTGAAGAAGACAGGATTGGACTGAATTAGAGGAGGCCAAAATGGGGCCTCTAGTTGGGATCTGTTAGCGCTGGCGGTAGCTGATAAAAAGTGCGCAAATGATGTACCAAGGCGCATGGCCACTTGCACTTCGCTGGGTCTATTAAGTGGCTCAATCATCCTGCCAGGCTCCTCACCATGGCTCTACGGGGTGAGCAGTGAGTAGAGCTGTGGCGCGACGGCTAGGGTGCTAAAGAATGAGGTGAGCGCGAAAGATCCAGGCGCTTGGCGTGACCTTATTGAGCCGATGTGCTGGAAAAGTAAAAGCTAAGACTAGAACTGAAAAACACTACTGAGCGAGGCACCGTTCCATCCGACACGAAACGGGAACGCCAAGGTCACGGGCAGAAAACGATGACTGAGTGATGGACTTCCTGATATAGGGTGCATGATGACGTGGAGGCGACTTACGGTGCGGGGAATGCTGGGAAGTGAAGTCTTAGGGATGGATTGGTGTAAAGTGGATGGCTGGAAAGCTGGAATCATGACAGTTTACAGTAACAGGACCCTTTGTTTATTAATGTTTAATAATGCACTAAGTAACATTAATAAAGGGACCCTTATTGTAAAGTGATACCAAAAATACCAAAAATACCAAGAATAAAGTAAATGGTAAAATGGTAAATGGCCTGTATTTGATATAGCGCCTTCTAGAGTCCTAGAACCCCTCAAGGCACTTTACAACAGAATCAGTCATTCACCCATTCACGCCCTGGTGATGATGAGCTACATTGTAGCTACAGCTGTCCTGGGGCGCACTGATGGAGGCAAGGCTGCTTTACACTGGTGCCACCGGTCCCTCCGACCACCACCAGCAGGCAATGTGGTTTAAGTGTCTTGCCCAAGGACACAACGACAGCGACAAACTGAGCGGGGCGCGAACCGAACTCCTCTGCCATCATTGCCCGGTTGAAGTAGAGGATGTAGCCATTGCACTTGTCATTGTCATATTATCAAAGTTATGCAAAACATGCATTATAATTTTTTTGTAAAATCTTTTTTATGACATATTTACATTTATGCAATATACAAAACTATTCCCTCAAAATAGGTGAAAGTTATCTTAAGCATCTTAAACCCAGTTTCAATGAAAAGTGCAAGAAATGAGAAAGAACTTTGGGAGAAGGTTAAAATTAAGAAAACAATTCAAACAAAAGACACATCATGAAGCCTAAAGCCTCATTGAACTGATACATTTGTATGTGCAGCTTATTAATGAAGGATTCTATAAATACCTTGATCATGAGGGGTATGTTACATTATTGCACACAAATCACAGCTCCTGGCCATTATTTCTTGTGGTAAATTAGGCTGGATTTGTTTATGGCTGACTCATACTTTGTTCACCAACCCTTACCAAAGTTGTCTCACATTTCTTGTACTGTACTTTTGACGCATGAAAATGCAACTAAAAGCAATTGGAAAATGTTTGAGATGCTTACAAATGCATGCAACTTTAGTTTCTTGCCAACATGTTCAAATGTCACATAAGACAACAGCAAGGTCTTGTGACTCATACATGGAAATGGAGAACTCTTTGAGGGACGTTTTTTGGTGTCTACAAATGCTGCATCTTACAGCAAAAAAGTGATTAATTACAACAAGAACATTTGTATGGCTTTTGCATGTGATATGACCCATTCAGTACCAATTTAGTGTGATCCCAACTTAAAACCCATAATTTTCCGTAATCTTTTTGTTTTCAACAAGTCACAACCCAGCAGGATTTTGGCTTAATGGAGTGCAAACTTATGCAAACCTTAAAAAATATCCCAAACTAACACAAACTGAGTAAACCTCATCCAGCCAAGGTGGCTGCATCATTAACTGCAGAGCTAACTGGCATAGAATGCTAATGAGAGTTCTGCTCTTTAGCAGCTATAAAATTAACATTTGATGTGCTTCGTCAAAGCTTGTGACATCCCTGCCTTTTCTGTTTCTTTATTCAAAGAGCCGAAGAGTGCGGAGGCTTGTCGTATCGAAGATGGTACACTTCAGCCTGCGTGACACTTAATCAGCCACCAAACTCAACATCAACCATTTTTGTCAGGCAGGCAGGATTTGCGCCACACTAAACTGTGTATTGATTCAATAAACTGTCTATGGATTCTAAAAGGCTGGCCCTGTTTCCATACTCTGTCTGGCTCTGTCTAGCACCTATTTTCTCTCTTTTTTTATCCTATTTATGATGGCAGACAAAGCACTTAAAGGGTGAAGCTTTTAGATTCAGGACTCTTGAGCATATGACAGAGCACATTAGCGTTTCCACTTTATGCAGATATTGGCCCACTTTGTCACTAAAAAGGCATGTAGAGAACTATTTTTGCTCAATTCAAGCACGGAAAGTGTGTCATGACCCAGTAGCATGTCGTGAAACCTGTGTGAAGTCCTGCCAGATCACTTCCTTAATCTATATCCTCTACTTGTGTTAAGCATTAATCACGATTGACAGATTGGTGCATTTGAAGTCCTCCCAGAGAAGAATGGCATCAGTAAAACTTAAAATGAGACGGTTGTGTAGTCTGGAATTCTCTGTCAAAAGGAGCTCAGTAAAATGGGTGTTTATTCACCACACTTTTGTTTTTGCTCCCATTTTTCATGGGCTGAACTCAAACATCTGAAACTTTGTCCACATGCACAAAACACCCATGACTCTCACATATTGTTGTGAAATCTGTCTACATGTGTGTTAGTGAGCACTTTTCCTTTACCAAGATAATCCATCCCACCTCACAGGTGTGGCATATCAAGGGGCTGATGAGACAGCATGAATAATGTCCAGGTGTGCCTTAGACTGCCCACAATAAAAGGCCACCCTGAAATGTGCACGGTTTTGCTTTATGGGGGGTGGTGGGGCAGACAACCAGTCAGTATCTGGTGTGGCCACCATTTGCCTCACGCAGGGCAACACATCTCCATTGAGTTGATCAGGTTGTTGATGGCGGCCTGTGGAATGTTGGTCCACTCCTCTTCAATAGCTGTGCAAAGTTGCTGAATATTGGCAGGAACTGGAACACGCTGTCGTATACGCCGATCCAGAGCATCCCAAACATGCTCAATGGGTGACATGTCTGGTGAGTATGCTGGCCATGCAAGAACTGGGATGTTTTCAGCTTTCAGGAATTGTGAACAGATCCTTGCAATATGGGGCCGTGCGTTATCATGCTGCAACATGAGGTGATGGTCATGGATGAATGGCACAACAATGGGCCTCAGGATCTCATCACAGTACCTCTGTGCATTCAAAATACCATCAATAAAATGCACCTGTGTTTGTTGTCCATAACGTGCACCTGTCCATACCAGTACCCCACTGCCACCATGGGCCACTTGTTTCACAACGTTGACATCAGCAAACCCCTCACCCACATGACGCCACACATGCAGTCTGCCATCTGCCCTAAACAGTGAAAACCAAGACTCATCTGTGAACAGAACGCCTCTCCAACATGCCAAACACCATCGAATGGGAGTGTTTGCCCACTCACGTTGGTTACGACGACAAACTGCAGTCAGGTCCAGACCCCGATGAGGACGAGCATGCAGATGAGCTTCCCTGAGACGGTTTCTGACAGTTTGTGCAGAAATCCTTTGGTTATGCAAACCTACTGTTGCTGCAGCTGTCCGGGTGGCTGGTCTCAGGCGATCCTGGAGGTGAACATGCTGGATGTGAAGGTCCTGGGCTGGTGTGGTCACACGTGGTCTGCGGTTGTGAGGCCAGTTGGATGTACTGCCAAATTCTCCGAAACACCTTTGGAGACGGCTTACGGTAGAGAAATGAACATTCATTTCACGAGCAACAGCTCTGGTAGACATTCCTGCAGTCAGCATGCCAATTGCACGCTCCCTCAAAGGTTGCGACATCTGTGGCATTGTGCTGTTTGATGAAACTGCACATTTCAGGATGGCCTTTTATTGTGGGCAGTCTAAGGCACACCTGGACATTATTCATGCTGTCTCATCAGCAGTGTTGGGAGTTACGTGTTACAAAAGTAATTAATTACTGTAATGCATTGCTTTTTGCTGTAACGCGGTATGTAAGGCATTACAGAAAAAAAATCAGTAATATTTTACTCGGTACAATCTCAGTAACGCGCGCATTACAACGCATTTTTAACCAGGAATCAATTAGTGAGTTTTCTTCAGGGTTCTAATTACGTGGAGCCTGAATAAAGGTCCAGTTTTGATATTACATTATTTATATGGACTCTCAGCGCACCAGCAGAGAGGACAGAGACCGCTGATCATATGCGCTCCAGCTGCGCACCATCGACCACAGTAACATTCTCAAAGTCACGCCACCAAAAAACTAAAACAAAACATTTAACACGCGATCGTTCATGTCCGCTCTCTGGCACGTTCTCTTGACGCGCGCTGCCCCACCGGAGCTCATCTGTGCCATACCCGGTGACATCACCACACCTGCGGCGTGCAGCGCACATTTTGCTATTTTTGCGGTGCAGATCCCAGAACTGCTTAATTCAAAAGTAGGCTAGCTCATTATGTGGAAAAGAAGGAAATCCAGGAAACAGTTTTTCTGGAGAATTGAGAGGAGATACAGGAATTTAAGAGAGAGGACAGGAAAATAGTCAAATAAAAAACAAGAAAAGTAAATAAAGTTCTTGAAAAGGAATGTAGATTTTTACCCACTACAAATGTTTAACAATATAAAGCAATCATTTATAAGCATGTGATATTTATTTATTTGATAAAATTCAGATCACTTTCAAAACTCAGGTCCGCACCCAGGGCCGTATCCAGGCATTTGGGGACCAAGGCAAAATACAGGGTGGAGCCACCCCCTTCCCCCCACACACCATTTACACGCTCAGTTCATTTAAGATGGCAGCGTGCTAAACGTACAATTTATTGTTGCATTTATTTCATACATATTCATTTTCTGGGGGTCCTGGCCAGCTTTGGACACTTTCATGCCCAGGGACAATCATCCTCCAGCCCTGATGGAGGTGATCAGAAGGACCTGCAGAGCAAAATCTTTCTGCTTCTGCTTCGGTGTGTCTAGATTTCTAAGTTACACAAGATCAGCAGAAGAGAAACGTCCACGCAAAATGTTTCACTTCCTGTAGTCAGACAGAACAGAGATGAGTGAACCTGCAGCTGATCTAACGTTAGATAGAACATTCTCCGCATGGGCATACGCCTGTTACTTTAAGTTTGTGAAGAATAAGGATATGAAGAACATTGTAGTCAAATGCTCTTTACACCTAAAGAACTGTTATTATATCTGACTGTTTTAACCACGACCCCTAGCCCAGTCAGATACCACATCACCTTCCACTGGATGTGTGATGAGCTACTTGAGCGTCATGAGCTACGTTTAGATTCCCAAATCCATATTATTTTGGTGAAAGTAACCTAAAGTAATGTAATGCCTTACATTTTAAAATTAGTAATATTATAATGTAATGAATTACTTTAAAATGTGAGTAACAAGTAATAAATAATGCATTACAGTTTTGAAGTAACTTGCCCAACACTGCTCATCAGCCCCTTGATATGCCACACCTGTGAGGTGGGATGGATTACCTTGGTAAAGGAAAAGTGCTCACTAACACACATGTAGGCAGATTTCACAACAATATGTGAGAGTCATGGGTGTTTTGTGCATGTCGACAAAGTTTCAGATGTTTGAGTTCAGCCCATGAAAAACGGGAGCAAAAACAAAAGTGTTGCGTTTATATTTTTGTTCAATGTATATATATTTAAATATACAATTACATTATTTTTACAAAAGCCTCAGACTTCCCTGTCAACTCAGTCTGCTGATTTTTTTTTTTTGTTGTTGTTTCCGAGGGAAACAGATTGTGAAAGTGCAGTTGCTTTAACACATGCATATCATTAGAGCCGTACGGCGACTCCAAATTAAGGATATCATTACTGAAGAGTGAAAGCTGGCAAGCGCATTTGTTTCCATGTCACTTGCTTGGTAGAAATCTAACAACACATTAATCAATTTGGCTTACTGTTTGGCTTTTTCTCAGTGTGTTTTCATTAAGGTTGAATAATCATCTCCTTTGCCCAGTTTTACTTGAGCCAGTGGGACAGATCTGTTGGATTTCTGAAAAACACAATCCTTCTTCAGCCTTCAGCAGTTTGTGACGATGTGGAGTATCTAAAATCAGATACCTCTGACGTTATACTTCAATGTCACTTAGGGACACAGTATTTCTTTTTCTTAATTTCTTTTTTTAACCTGTCCTGTCCTGGCAGTTGTAGCAATCAGAATAGTTGATCTGGGTGCCATAATTTGCCAGAGCAGTTTTACTACAGCAAGAGGGATGTGGAATATTCCTCTTGTTGCAAAATAGCCTTTATGTTTGTGGCATGTCCATGTGGCGCTTACGCAGCGGAGTGGACAGGCAGGGAAGAAAGAGACATACAACACAAACAGGGAAAGTAAGGGAAGGGGGAATGGAGGGACAACAGTACACAACAAATAAACAACAGACAGACAGGCACGACAAAACAGTGGGGTTGTCGTAATTAAAAAAAAATAATAATAAAATATACAAGACTATATGGAACAGGAACTGTTAAAGTTAAAGTCCCACTAGTTGTCACACACACCGGTGTGTGTGAAATTTGTTCTCCGCATTTGACCCATCCCCTGGGGGAGCGGTGAGCTGTAGACACAGCCGCGCTCGGGAACTATTTGGTGGTTTAACCCCCCAATCCAACCCCTTAATGTCAAGCAGGGAGGCATTGGGTCCCATTTTTCCAAAGTCTTTGGTACGACCCGACCGGGATTTGAACCCCGATCTCCCAGTCTCAGGGCGGACACTCAAACCACTAGGCCACTGAGCTGGTAAGGAAAGCATGGGCTCCCAAGTTCCAGCATGCTTGGCTGATGTTGAGGGCTGGCTGGCTGCTAATTTCCTTAAATTAAATGTGTTAAAAACTGAGTCTATCGTTTTTGACCCCCGCAATCCCTCAGGCTCTTTTTCTGCATTTTCTACTCTAAATCCTAAGCCGTGTGTAACTAGCCTTGGGGTAAAATTGGATGCCACCCTCTCAATGGCCCCTCAGATGAACTCTGTGGTGAGGTCTTGTTTTTATCAGCTACGCCGTCTAACTCGCTTACGACCAATTCTGAAGCGGAGGCACTTGGAATCAGTTATACATGCTTTTATCACCTCTCGCATGGACTATGCAAATGCACTTCTTGTTGGTACCCCTGTTTCAGCCCTGAACAGGCTGCAGATCGTCCAGAACGCTGCTGCTAGGTTTTTAACAAACACAAATCGACGTTGCCATATCACCCCGGTCTTGGCACGTGTCCATTGGCTCCCCGTTACTTTCCATGTACGGTTTAAATTACTGACATTTGTGTTTAAAGCACTGCATGGCTTAGCACCTCCATATCTGTCCGACCTGCTCACCCCCTATGCACCCATGCACACATTGAGGTCAGCTGATCTCCTGCTACTTTGCACTCCCCAGATGTCCTACAAATCACGGGGTGAACGAGCATTTGTTTATGCCGCTCCCATGCTATGGAATTCACTTCCCATTACAGTTAGGCAGGCACCCTCTCTGGCTGTTTTTAAATCCTGACTGAAGACCTACTTTTACAGTTTGGCCTTTAAACAGTGACTTGTTTTTTTGTTTGCTTTTAATTGTTCTTATCGTTTTTACTGCTTTTATTTGCATTTACTGCCTTGCATTGATGGTTCTTTTATTGGCTTTTTTTCTTATTTTGTTTTTAATGAACCTGTCTGTGCAGCACTTTGGTCAGCTCTCATGCTGTATTTTAAATGTGCTATATAAATTAAGTGGTATGGTATGGTTAAGAGGTTATTGTCCTTATTTGTAGCAGCATGCACGTTTGCACGCACGCGCGCACGTGTGTGTGTCTTTATCTTATAGAATATGTTCATGTGTGTATTTATGTGGTCAAGTGTGCAAGTCTTAGCTATGTGTTTGTGGGTGGATTTGTCACCAAGAGTGTTGTTTTGCTTACTTTTTAAATGTTGTGTATGTATGAGGGAAGGGCTGCCCACAGCAGCCCAGGTCCCCAGAGCCAGAGTTTGGGGCCAGGCTCGTCCTGCAGCTGATAGCCACCAGTGGATGGGCACCGATAGGCCAGCCCCAGGGCAGACCTGAACCCAGGGAAGAAGGGGGGGGCAGCCAGAGGATGTCAGGGCACTAGCCCCCAGCCAAAGGGAACCCATTAGGGGCCACCAAGCCAAGAGCCCCCAGCCCAGCCCACTGTTGCCCCCACTGATACAGACCAGCCCAGAACAAGATGACCACATGCCCCAAGGGCCCACCCCAACACCCTGTGAGGGACAGCCAGCATGGGGTGGCCAACCCCTCAGCCGCACCCTCAACTCAAGGGATAGTGAGGATGGTAGTTGGAGAGGGTACCTTTGGCCACAATTATTGGGGGGGCCAAGCAGCGAAGTGCCCCTACCCATTTGAGGAGCAGACAGACCAAGGTGCCTGAGATCCAGAGCCAACAGCCAGCCACGCACCATGCCACAGCATGGGCCAGGGCCTCCAGATCATACCCCAACCCGTTGGCACCCATCCCCACCCATCCATCCCCGCAACAGCCCTAATGCCCCCCAGGCAGCCCCAGATCCCTAGCCCTGCCAGGTTGACACAGGGTAGAGGGCAGAAGGGGTGAAGCCTCAGCCATCACCATTCACCCAAAGGTGGATCAATGTTGTGTGTGCGCATGTGTGTCTGGTAATTTAGGTTAGTGTGTGGTGATGTGTCTAATATGCATTAAAATTTGGGGGGACAGTCAAGATGGGGGGGTCCTACCACTGACAGGTAGCAGAATCCCTCATCCTCTACATCAGGCCTATTCAATTACTTTCTCTACTGGGCCAGATTTCTAAATCGTGGATCAGCTTAGGGCCGGATACCCAAAACATTTAAATATTACATTTTAATATTTTGACTGATATTATTACCTCCACCACTACTACAAATACCACTAAAAATAACAGCAGTGCACGTCTTCTTATTGTTTTAATGATCAGCATCAATTCAGCAGTTGCAGAGCTGGTAATACAAACATTTTTATGGCTTTTAACCTGCATTAATCACAGCTACTAAATGAAAATTAACAATAATAGCATAGCAACTATGCAAAATAAACATATGTGGCAAGGTGGACAAACAGGGCTCAGGTGGGACTCGAACCTCAGACTCCCCGGGTGAGAGTCGCGGGCTAACCAGTCAGCCAAACAGATATTCCTGTGACCAAACAGCCCAGGTGCATGATCAATCGGGATCCAGTGACAGAATGCTCACTGTTAGGGATGCAACGATACCACTTTTTTCCAAACCGATACGATACCGATACTTGGATCTGAGTACTTGCCGATACCGATTACCGATACCGATACTTGTACCACACACAAAAATGCAATGAATTGGAATACACGCTTTTTTGGGAAACATGAACAGCAGGTTCTTTTTGATGAAAATAGTCATCTCTGCATTTTCAGGTGTGAGCCTGTTTCTGCTTTCATTCACAATGTTTGAAACAGCTCCCCCTATTGGTCAATATAGAAAACTACAACAGAAATGACAAGTCCCAATGAAGCCACTTTCAGGCAACTGGTATCGGTACCTGGTATCGGTTAGCTTTTTTCTGGTATCGGTATCGGCCCGATACCGATACCAGTATCGGAATCGGTATCGGTATCGGTATCGGTGCATCCCTACTCACTGTCACATATTTTTCCATTCAAGCTGGATTAAAAGCGGATTTTAGATTTTTTTGGGAAGCCTCCAGAAAACAAAAGAAGTCTCAGTGTTTTCTCCGCTCCATGACATCGCATCAGCGCACCTTTTGACACCTGCTGTCAGATCGCGCAGCAGCCATCTTCTCCCTCAGCAACAAAACGCTACTGAACCCATGCTTAGTTTAATTATTTTAGTACAAATCCGGTTTTATTTGGTCTGTTAACAAAAATAAAACGGGTGTGTAGTTTATAAGCTGCATTTTAATCATAAATTGAAACCAGAGAGTCTTGCTGCTGCGGCGTCCCAAAGGTGTGTTTTCATGGGTCAACTGCAGACATAGACATGAATACGTAGATGGGCAGCTCCAATAGGCAGTGCCAGTCCACGAGGTGTATACTATATATGTCTGTGATTGCTAAGATGGTGTTGCGTTCAAGTGCAATATCAGTGTGGTAATTTTGAAACTTGCACGCAAAAACAGTTTTTAACTGGGTTTTTTCTGTTGGTGGTTGGGGGATAGGGTCAGGTGGGCCACCTGGTGAGGGCCCACGGGCCGGAAGTGGCCTGTGGGCCGCCATTTGAATAGCCCTGCTCTACATCCTCCCCCTGGCCCTACATGTCATAAAGCAATTAAAATTGGGGAGGCAGCACAAGGGCTAGAGTTGGAGGCTGAAGGCAGAGACCACTGTTTGGAAGCCCCACCCATCCAACCTTGTGTCCCCTACCAGGCTCTAACCCCCATGTCCCTGGTGTTGTATGCCTGAGGGGAGTGATGAAGCAGAGGCCACACCATTAATTGGGGGGGCAGGTTCCTGACCCTAACTGAACCCCCTGCTAGGCCCCACCTCCATCCATTGAGCCCACGTGAGCCCCAGGTGGCATCACGATGCCCACCCACTGGGAGACGCACAGCTCCAACAGAAACTGCTCCCACAGACCCAAGGCGCATGGGGTCCCAGGCTGCAACTAGACAGTATTTCTAGGTGTTTTCTGTAAGACTCAGAAACAAACTGGAGGAACAGAGTCAGTGGGTATTAAAACTAATTGTGTTTTGTCATAAAATCTACAATATTTCATAAACATCAAAGTTAAAATAACTGTTTTTCCTTATGCAAAAAGACTTATTAAAGTATATTAAAAAATAATGTGTGTTCTGTAGTAAGGAATAACATGTTAACATGTTAGGGGCAGCAGTAGCTCAGGAGGTATCAGGTTGTCCAGTAATCAGAGGGTTGTAGGATCGATCTCGGCTCCTGGCAGAGAACTCTGCTGTTGTGTCCTTGGTCAAGACACTTAACCCACCTTGCCTGCTGGTGGTGGTCGGAGGGACTGGTGGCGCCTGTGCTCAGCAGCCTCGCCTCTGTCAGTGCGCCCCAGGGCAGCTGTGGCTAGTCAAGTCAAGTCACTTTTATTTGTAACGCACTTTCACCCACCCAACAGGGCGACCTAAGTGCCAACACATCATCTTTAAAATGAATTTCTTTCATGTAATGTTTTGTGTAAGATGATTAAAAAGAGCAAGCTCACTGAGAAACCTTTTTTACTTGTTACTTTGGAAATACAGTTGGTTATTCTGAGTTTCACAAGCAGGCTGAATGTGAAAATACAGTAGTCTTCTACCCCTATGTCTTGCATTAGCTGCCATAGAAAATAGCTCGGGTCAGGATAAGCCACACAGATCTACATCACACTGCAAATTTGCATTCATAGACTCTCTCATGTTGGCTCACAACGGGTAAGGCTGTTGTTGGTTCCAGGAGACTGTGAAGCCAACCAGGAAGTGACAAAAATTGTAGTTCCCCCCTCATTCGCTAGGGGCTGGCTCCAAAACAGAGCAAATGCTTATTGACTCCCATGTTAAAAAATACCAACTTCACAGCTGAAATAAACATGTTTACAGCCTGGTACAAAAAAACATTTTAGGTTTTATAGTTTACAGTCGTGGCAACTCTCAGGGGGGTGAATTTTTTGTGACTCTTCCATTTAGGTGTACCGTATTTTCCGGACTATAGAGCGCACCTCAATATAAGCCGCACCTACAAAGTTTTTTAAAAAACATGGAACTGTACTTGTATAAGCCACGGATATCTACTGAACTGAATATGTAGTTTAACTGAACATAACTGAACTGATCAGTTTCCGAACGGTGCCTGTAGCACAGAAAAGTTATTGATTAGTTTATTCATGCGCACTGAAACCACTGAAGTCATCTTCTTCAGTGTCAGAGTTGAACAGCCTCAGAAGAGCTTCATCACATACCTTTTCTGTGGCGATGTCAGTGTCGCTCTCCGTGGTGCTGTCACCATCCCGGGGTGAAGCTGGCTCTGAAGCTGTGGTGCCCTCTTCACGCAGCAGTCCAGCCTTTTGGAACCCATTGATGATGGTAGATTCCTTCACGCTGCTCAGCTAGTATCCACTGACAGACATCAGAAAAGGATGCTCTTCGCATGCGGCCAGTTTTTGTGAAGGATTTATCGCCGCTAGTCATCCAAGCCTCCCATTCACCCTGGAGTGCTGCTTTAAATGCTCGATTCACGCTGATGTCCAGGAGATGCAAAAACTTTGTTGCACCTCCAGGAGTCACAGCAGGAATTGAGTTGGTTCTCTTGATGGCTGCTTTCACTGAATCGGTGATGTGGGCCCTCATACGGTCCAAAACAAGCAGCGCCGTTTTACGGTGAAAAAATCCTCCTGGGCGCCTTCCGTAACACTCCGTTAACCAGTCCTTCATTAGACTTTCTAGCATCCATCCTTTCTGGTTGACTTTAACCACAATGTTCTTCGGGAGTTGGTCTTTCGCCATAGTTTTGTGCTTAAAAATGACCGTCGGAGGAAGCTTCTTTCCAGATGCGGTGCAGCCCAGGACACAGGTGAAATGTGTCCTCTCGTGCCGGTGGTTTTCACCATAATGGATGATGCACCTGTCTTGTTTACAGTCCTGGTCAGAGGCAGATCAAATGTCAATGGGACCTCATCCATATTTATAATGTCGTCTGGACCTATGGTGTTCTCCGCGATCTTTGTTTCAACAAATTGTTGGAAATTTGCAAGTTTTTCCTGGTAGTCCGGGGGGAGTTGCTGACAGAGAGTTGTCCGCGCCCTGATGGACAAGTTCTTTCTTCTCATGAATCTAAAACACCAGGACGGTCCTCCGTTAAAATCATCAATATTCATTTCACGTGCGACTGATTTGGCTTTCAGCCGGATTTTCACGGTGGACACACCTCGGCCACCAGCTCTCTGAGTGTTAACCCAGTCCTCAAGAACATTTTCAAGTTCAGGCCACTTGCTTGTCTGTCCTCTGAAAGCCTTTCTAGTTTTTTGGCATTGAATGAGTTCTTCCCGCTGCCGTCTCCAGCGCCCAACAATGGATTCATTCACGCCAAGCTGACGTGCAGCAGCTCTATTTCCTTCCTTTACTGCCAGATCGATGGCCTTCAACTTAAATGCGGCATCATATGAACTTCTTCGTGTGGTTTCCATGATGAGGGGTTATAGGTTTGAAAAAATTCTTTGTAGTGCCTGCTGCTTGCATGTGCTAAAGGAAAATTAGCACTTTATTCTTCGATTTCCAACTTTGACTTCCGTTTCACTTTCTGCTAAAGCGCCCCCTGGCGGGTGAAGAAAAGTCTACAGTAAAGCCGCACCTCATTATAAGCCGCATGGTTCAAGCGTGGGAAAAAAGTAGCGGCTTATAGTCTGAAAAATACGGTAATCAAATTCTTGAAATTATGAATAATTAGATTTGATTGACAGCTAGCATGAGCTGTCAGAGCTAGCGCTAGCAGCTAGCTCCAGGGAAAGCCTCAGCCTCGCGTTAACAGTGTTTGGCCATTTTGATTCTGTGAGCTTTTGCTGTGTCCTCTGTGTGTTCATGTTTGGATGTTAATCATGGAATTATTTGAACAAAGAGGGCAAGCTGTGGTATTGATTTCACTAACAGATCATCCAAGAAGTCTCTGGTTCATTTTTATGAGTAAGTAAAATTATATTTCTGTACTTTATTTCGCTGGTTGACTAGGGGAAAATGCTGTTAGTTTAACATGACACTGCTTGGTCAAAATGGGCTGAATTATGACATGCTGGTAGGGCAGGGTATTGAGACTCTGTACGGCCTTCCTGGGTCGGACACGGTCACCGCCGCCTGGCTCTGCTGCCTCACCGCGACCAGAGCGGAGGAGCTGCGGTCTGAGGCTGTGATGGTCACCTGTGGAGCTCTCTGAGGGAGACCAAAGAAACTCCACAGGTCGTTCTATCTTTGGCATAACTGGAGAAAAAAAGGATTTGTGTTTGGTTGATTATTGCTTTGTTGCAGCAATTTATCACAACTATAAATTCTATACTACTGGAATTCCCAAATATTGACCTTTACATGGAGGTAACGTGTAAAAGCATTTGAGAAATAAGCAACACAGCTAAACATTTATGGCCCATTTACCCTTGCTCAGCTCGGCCTGGGCCAGGTGGGGACAGCCCGCCCCCCGCTTACAGGTTGTGTTTACACAGCCTTCTCAGAAACGTGGATGTGGCTGAGCACATGGACAGGTCCGTTTAAGAGGCGCGGCAAAGTCCATGGTGTGCTTCCTAAGCACTACAAGCTGGTAAACAAAAGTGGGCAGTGTTGCTTTTGGAGACTCTGACATGAAGCACACAGCTTCCTACTCCTTTCACTGAGCAGCGGTGCTAAAGTGGGCTCTTCTCCCATCCAAGAGCACTCATGACAGACGCCAGTGCTTGTGCTGCCATGGCCGGCGCAGCCGGTTCAAGCTGTATTTACCCCACTGCATTCAGATTGCTGATAAACTATTTTAAACTCACAGAAACTAAACTAAAATTTGTTTTAGAGTGTTTTATATAGCTAAAACAAAATGAAACAAGGTGACAGCAACAGGCTTCAACTTTCAAACGTTTTGAGACATTTGAGGAACTCCTTTATAAAGACCACATGACTTCACAGCCCAGTGGGATACTCGCCTAAATGCTAAAAAACACACAAGTACAAACTGACCTGATTATGTAAGCTGATACACAAACAAATCACTTTTACACCTTTATCCATCTTAAGAAACCCCTCCCACCCACTGCACTCCACTGTGGAGATCATGGACAGCTCCTCCAGAGGTAGACTGAGACATCCCAGATGTAAAACTGAGCGCTATCGTAGATCTTTCATCCCCTCTGCTGTAAGAGTGTATAACTCCTCAGTTTAAGCTGTACTGGTATCATCCTGGTACACAATAACACCAATGCAATATTCATGTGTTCTATACTTGTGCAATACCAGATTCAGATTGTTGTCTGTGTCTCTTACAGTATGCTGCATAGTGCTGGTACCAAGTTTGTTTTTATCTTTTATTTGTGGTTTTTTTAATGATCTAAGATTACAATACTAGATTACTGCCTATGTGTATATACATGTATCCTTGTTTTTTTATCTTCTTCTAATTACCTTTTGAGTGCAGGTGCTGCTGTGACACGTGAATTTCCCCACTGTGGGATCAATAAAGTCTATTCTATTCAATTTATGATATACGGGTACAGTTTGTGATTAGTGGACCTTAGAGGAGGATGGTTGGCACATTTTGCTGCTGAGAGTTCCAATTCACTGCTTACAATCCTGAACTTAAAAGTTTCAAGTTTAAAATGTA
This sequence comes from Aphyosemion australe, assembly GCA_006937985.1. NCBI lineage: Eukaryota > Metazoa > Chordata > Actinopteri > Cyprinodontiformes > Nothobranchiidae > Aphyosemion > Aphyosemion australe. The sequence goes on from SSNS01000045.1 coordinate 2,566,158, forward strand.
TGTGAGAGCGTTATCGTCGAAACTGTCTCCTGATAAGAAAGTAATTTCTTCAGGATATACTTTTAATCCACTCTTGAGAACACCTGCAAATTGCTTTCAGAAAAACCTTTTAGCATCATCTCTGGATCGTGTCATCGGAAAATATTTTCTCATTTTGGCTAAATAAATAAATAAAAAAGAGGGAGTGAGAAACTTCCTCAAATATTGAGCATTTCTTTCTAGAACACCTAAATCCCTTCCTTCTAAAATGATTTCACACATTAAGTGTGTTATAAAATAGTAATTCCCAGATTCCCACTTCATTAGCAGCTTCAGAAGAATTGAAATTACCTAATGGCACACACACGTTTGGCTATTTCAAATATTCTAGAGGTAAAACAAACATTCACATCTAAAATTAGCTTTTGTGAAACGCTGCCCTACGGGTATGCATGCTGTGTTCACTGACATCTCGCAATTAAAGATGAAAACTGCTCTATAACCATATTGTTTATGTTTTACGCGCTCACTTTTTGTTTTCCCCGCCACCGGTTTTCAGCCAAGTGGAACCATCTCCTGGAGAATTTAGTGAAGGTGGAAGACAAGCTTTTAATCGCCTGTGATATTGAATTATTGAATTAAAAGCTTAAGTACTCTGGGTGAGCATGTCAATTTTTCACAACTGAATGGTACAGTGCTCATTCCATTTTCTTCTGACTAGATCATTTGTGTATGTAAAATGTAGAAGAATGGAGGTATTACACAGATTGGTTTCATTGTCTATAATTCCTTTTTACTGTGACTGTAATCATTCTGAGAGACACGTCATATTCATTCAGCAGCTCATGCTAGTCCTTAATCTGCATTCAGATCCCCTCAACAACGCTGCACTTTTTTGTCAAGCAGCTGTACAGTACTGTATAGCACAGTGCTAATTAAGCCGGGTTTGCATCAAAGGACGTTTTGCATAATTATTGAGGAAGTAGAAGTTTAACCTGTTTTACATTCCCAAGTGATATGATGGTAAATAGGAGGAGTAAGTACTGAGGCAAACGGTTCAACCCCCTTTCTACTTGACATTCTGCTCACCTGTCTTCATCCCCCAATGTTCTGAAACCCTGGGACTGATACAGATAAAATGATGTGATGTTTCTGTCTGTATTTCAATGGGATGCGATGCTGTGACCCACGCAATCTCCGTCTCAAAGAGTATTTCAACTTATGCAGATGAGCTCATCAGAGCTGCCTGCTGAGATGAGACATCTAGGTCTGGAATTGTGTCAATACCAGCACCAAAACAAATGCAAATCAAAATCCAAATTAATGTGTTTCCCCCGAGGAGAAATGGAGTCGTACTTATAGTCAGCTCTCAGTAGATGACAGGATTCTGTTATCCAGAGCTCATGAAAAACAAGGCATTCTCAAACTGCTCCCTGTGCCAGCGTGCAGAAGTCAGCCTCTCCAGCTGGAGAAACTAAACTATGTGAAAATAGAGACAGGAGGCTTTTGTGAGATTGATTTACGGATCCAAAACATTCCCAACATTCCCAGCGTTCCTTAGTTTCCCTCTAACTTCCTCTGTCTATAGCGAGACGCATATATTCATCAGATGTTGTGGATATTCTGTGATTTTACTGCAGTCACAGCAGTGTTCATGTCCCTGCATGAATAACTGGCAGACGTGTTTGGAAAGGAGGTAATGTTTGGATAAAAATGAGCAGTTTGGGCTGTTCTAATATGCCTGCAGACCATAACCTGTCTGTCACCACACCTACCTTATCTGCATTTGATTGAATGGCAAATAGTGCACAGCGCATACAAACAGCAAATTTCCACTCTAGCAGATCTAATGAGGTAGAATCCAAATGATAGACATTCTAGACTCACAGTAAAGAATCAGCATCTCTAAACCTTCTGAGGATGTTTTATTTTTATTCTCTTTTTCATCTCTGTTTTGCATATACTCACCATAACCTTCAATCCACTATTTGTTCCATTCGTTGCTGCAGCACTGACCCACTTTTTCCCTACGGTGATCATTAAAATTTAATTTTAACTAATCAAAGAATTCATTGCAAAAGTCCCTGCTTGTAACCTGTAGTCGCAGTGGAAGTTAGACGCTCGTGTCACTATTTGTCAAACACGTTTATATTTGAAGGAACCTTGTAGATATTTACTGACAGCAGACGTGACGACAGTGAACTTGAAAATAGCACAAGTGCATTCCATTGAAGTGATGCATACTTTTTAAGGAAAACACAGAGCAGAGGAACTCGTCTTCACTTGGTCGCACTAATCCACAGTGCCTGTTTTTATTTGACGCTCTTAACAGAAATAGCTGTGTAAAATGTCGACTTGTATTTTCTCTAGGAGTTGCTCTGAAGTTACAAATAAATAACGTGTGCTGGTGAACAGCTAAAGTTGGCACATTTGGAGGACCACTATAGTGCTATCTGTCATCAACACATAAAATCACCTTTAAAGACCAAATTCATAGTTTTTTTCAATTCATTTGCAGTGGTCTTAAGTATAAAGGAATGCTTTGTGAGTCGATCTCTGTTGGAAACCAGCTCTGGCGCTCCTGTTTCAGGAAGTAGAAGTTAGCCAGAGCAGAGATTAGCTTCAAAAGGCAGGTTTTGGAATCTTATTTCCTGATATTTGGACATCTTGCCTCTGATTGGCTAACAGCAATGCAGCTTTCTCACTGACTGTGTTTGCTCTGCAACGTTGATGTTTTATCTCCACAAATAGCACAAGCCTGAAGGAGTTCTGCTGTGTGGTGGACAGTGTTGGGAGTAACGGCGTTTAAGTATAACAGCGTTATTTTTTAGATAACGGAGTAATCCAATGAATTACTTTTCCCATCGTTGCAATGCCGTTATCGTTACTGTGCATGTAAAGTGGAGCATTGCTCCGTTACTATAATGTGGTTGAAAGAAGCACAAGCCGTTTGGCAAGCCGTTTTAACATTTAGTCAACAAACAATGTAAATCCTATTTTATATACCAATAATTTAATTTATTCTGGTACTAATTGTATTCTTACTAGTCAAAATAGCAAATGAAGACACCAACAGCTATGTTGTTACTATAGAAATTATTATTAAGGTTATCCATAATAACAACTGCACTAGTAGGAATTAAGTTTGAGATATCACAAAATCCCTAAAAACCTAAGGTGACCTTTTTAACATTTATTAGTCAGACTGGACATGTATTCCAGATATCTATAATTCTTTTGTTCCTAGTAGAAATTAACATTCCAGATACCCATGAGAAAATGCTTACTGAATGAACATTTCAGATATCTGAAATGTTCATTCTAGATGGTAGGAATCATTCAGTTAGTTAGTATTATAGAATGTAACTGCAGTATAGAACATAAAAGTAACATCACAGTTACTTTGCTAGGTAACTAATTACTTTTCCAATGTGGTAACTGAGTTAATAACTCAATTACTTTTTGGAAAACGTAATTTGTAATTATAACTAATTACTTTTTTAACGTAAGATGCCCAACACTGATTGTGGAGTTGCTAATGCTAACAGTTATCTGCTACTAGCTCAGAGTTCTCTACTGTTTCCTGGATGCTAAAACAACAACAGCCTTCCCTGTCGCGAGCCAAGATGGGAGAGTCCGTGAATGCAAATTATCAATGTGATGTAGAATTGACTGGCTTTTCTAATTCGAGCATTTCCCTGTCAATTTTCTATTGGCGGCTATTGCAGGAAATTGGGGTAGAAGACTATTTTCATGTTCAGCCTAAATGTTAAACTCAGAGTGACCAATCATATTTCAAAAATAACAAGTAAAAAACTGTTTCTCAGTGAACTTGGTCTTTAGGACATAAATGCACTTCTCGCACATACAACATGACAGCTTCAGCAGTTGCCAGTGTTGGGAGTAGCACGTTACAAAAGTAATTAATTACTGTCAGTAACACGCACATTACAATGCATTTTTAACCAGGAATCAATTAGTTGGTTTTCTTCAGGGTTCTAATTACAGTCTGATAAAAGGTCCAGTTTTGATTTTACATTATTTCTATGAACTCTCAGCGCACAGGACTTCTTTTGAGCAGAGAGGACAGAGACCGCTGATGTTTCATGTGCTCCTGGCTGTGCGCATGCCACGACCACAGGAGCATTCTCAAAGTCACACCACCAAAAGAAAACAATTAACACGCTCATGTTCATTTTCATGTTCATGTATATTTGTCGTATTCTCTGGTACTTTTATTCATTCTCTTATTTGTGCCTGATCCGCGCTCCCTCAGCGGAGCTCATCTGTACCCCGATGACATCACCTCACTGCAGCGGGCGCGCAATGCACATTTAGCTATTTTTGCTGTGCAGATCCCTGAACTGCGTAGTTCAAAAGTAGCTCATGATGTGAAAAAGTAGGAAATCCAGGAAGCTGTTTTTTCTGGAAAGTTGAGAGGAGATACAGGAATTTAAGAGACAGGACAGGAAAATAGTCAAATAAAAAACGAAAACTAAATAAAGTGCTTGAAAAGAAAAAAGTAGGTAGATTTTTACCCACTACACATTTTTAACAAGCAATAATGAAGCAATAATTTATAAACATGTAATATTTATATATTTGATAAAATTCAGATCCCCTTCAAAACTCAGCTCCTCACCCAGGGCTGTATCAAGACATTTTGGGCACCAAGGCAAAATACAGGGTGGAGCCGCTAGGGATGGGACGATACACTTAAACTAACGATACGATGCACCTCGATATGTCATAGTCACGAAACGATATGTCACGATACGATATCAAAAAAGAAAAAAAAAGGAAAAATATGACTGTATAATAACAACTTGTTTATTTTTGTTTGCGTTGCACACAGGGAAACACAAGGCCTAACAGGCCAAACACAAACAAGAACACTCTCTTAGTGCTGCTCTAACCCTAGGTTAAGTTATCTCAGGACTGGTTCTTCTTCAAAAAAACTAACATATCAACATGTTCTGGTGTAATCAGTGATCTTTGAGCAGAAACAATGTCTCCTGCCTGCAGTGTTGTTGCAACAGGCGCTGTGACTTGACGTGATGACGTCACGACGCACTGCACCGTTCCCTGGATTTTTTTTTTTAATTTAGTTTTACCTGCTTAATCAGCAGATAGTGCTGTCAGCCTGCCACCATAAGCCCTTTTTATAAGACACACCATGCTGGCAAATCAGCGTAATATTACCGAATTTTGTGGCATTTGTGCCGCCACGCTTGATAGTAATATTGCTGTAATATTGCTGTAATATTGCGGCTTCGCCGGTCTTATAAACGCACATTAACTTAACAGAGGGAGGTGTCAAATTAATGCCGAGCTCCGGCCGGGAACTATAAAATGAAAATGAAACTAAACACGGCCACAAGTTTCGTTTTCGAACCGGCTGAGATGATAAACTGGAGCGATGCGGCGCTCCGGGAGCGTCTCTCCGTTAGATCTGCAGCTCAGATCATCTGACTGTTCAGTGATGGTGGAGGACACACACCTGTAGAGAAATGTGGAAAAAAACCTCAACGAGCGCGGCTTTGATCGCAATAAAAAGCAAGTTATGTCCAAGATACACGGAAGTCCGTGACAGCGCAGAGACCGCCCCCATACCTCCTTTATGCCACCATCGCGTAATCTTTTAGAAAACGGACATGATTGCGCAACATTACCGCCACGGTCTGAGCTCTTATAAATGACCTTAGGCTCCCAGATGCCTCATAGGCGTTGCGCAAATTAGCGGCATTGTTTTATAAAAAAGGCTTTAGACTGTATGTCCGCCATACACAAATCATGCAGCAGTGCCATCTAGTCTTTATTTCGCGATCCATTTTTTTTTGACTCGATGCATTTTGTCACGTTTTATATCGCGAAATTTCGCCAAACGATATTTCGTCCCATCCCCTTCCCCTACACACCTGCTCCCCACACTCAATTAATTTAAGATGGCAGCATGCTAAAAGTAAAATTGTTGCTGCATTTATTTAATAAAAATTCATTTTCTGGGGGGTCCTGGCCAGCTTTGGGCACTTTTATGTCCTGGGGCAATCAAAATCCAGCCCTGACAGAGGTGATCAGAAGAACCTGCATAGCAATATCTTTTTGCTCCTGCTACGGTCTGGCTAGATTTCTAGGCTCCACAAGATCAGCAGAAGAGAAACATCCACACAAAATGTTTCACTTCCTGTAGTCAGACAGAGCAGAGATGAGTGAACCTGCAGCTGATCTAACGTTAGATAGAACATTCTCCGCATGGGCATACGCCTGTTACTTTAAGTTTGTGAAGAATAAGGATATGAAGAACATTGTAGTCAAATGCTCTTTACACCTAAAGAACTGTTATTATATCTGACTGTTTTAACCACAACCCTTAGCCCAGTCAGATACCACATCACCTTCCACTGGATGTGTGATGAGCAAAAATGGATTTAGATTCCTAAATCCATTTTTGCAGTTATTTTGGTGAGCGTAACTTAAATTAATGCAAAAGTAATGTAATGCCTTACATTTTAAAATCAGTAATATTGTAATGTAATGAATTTTTTAAAAATGAAAGTAACAAGTAATAAATAATGCATTACAGTTTGAATGAACTTGCCCAACACTGGAAGTTGCCACCAGTCAGAAATAACCTCCGTCCATGCGCACAGTGTATACAAATTTAATAAAGTACACAACAAGTACAGTAGCCCACATTACGTGTAAGCACAGCTTATTTTATCACATAAACTGCAGAGAGGACAACAATAAAATTACAAATACATTCTTAAAAAATGTAGTTTTTTTTTAATGGGAACTTTAAATGGTTTTATGAAAAGGGACGTTCCCTGTTGCACCACCATTAACAGTTCATAAGACACTTCACTGTTTGAATGTAACGTCACTGATATGTATTTCGGTTCCCCGCGATATCCAAAGAAACGTTCCTTACACACTAAATGGAGACAGAGAGCTTCACTGTACAAAAGCAGACAGGACTCGTAGCGTAACAGTAGCAATTTGTTCAATAGCCTCACAAAATTGGAGTTTGAAATGTGTAAAATACAGACATCTAAATTGACAGGTACAGTACACCATGGAAACACTTGAAGTCAGGTAAGCACTGATCCCCCTCCCCCCCTTTCCCTCCCACTTGGAACCTTCACAGCAGTCAAGGACACATATTTTACCTAAAACACAACAAGTCACGAACTGAAATAAAGAAAACAAACAAAAGAACATAGAAAGCACATGGTTTTTGGTTATACAATGCATGTTTGAACACCTCTGTGGGTCAAAAAGAAAAAAAAATCAACTCTTGGTCATCAATCATGGGTGTCATCATCAGACGCCTGGCAGGTGAGAGAGAGAGCGTGATCGCCTCACCTGTCAGTTACCAGAGTCCCTCGGTTCGAGGGCGCAATCTGACCCCCCGCACTCCTGACTGATGACAGAGCTGTGAATGAGACTGCTTGACAGGGACTTGGGCCTGAGCTCGCAGGTCAGGTAGGAGGGCTCCTCCAGCTCGGTGTGCAAGGGGGAGCACTGGCCATCTGGAGGGCCGTAGGCACTGCTTTCTGATACCCCATCCCGTTCTTCTTTGGACTCTTGGTTGGTCAAGTCCAGGGGCTTACTGCTCTTGGTGGGACTGCTGGATGCAGATGGACTCTCTTGTAGCGGTGGACTTAGAGCACGCTGTGATTTTAAGTAAGGTTTGACATTGGCCACGAGGATTGTACTGTCCCGCTGTTCTTTTCCAAATGTGGTGAGTGCTTTTCTGCTGTTGCAGCTGATGGTACCATAAATCTCTGTCTCTACCATGGCATCCATTCCCACAGGGATGAAAAGGTTGGTGCGATTATCTGCGCTGTCTGCTTGGCTTCCTACCCGTAACTTTGGCATCCAGCATCTGTCAGAGTGTCCCAGTGCACGACATTCATCGGTACAGTGGACTGATTTGTCTTGCTCTGCAAAAACAGTTAAACATTTGTTATTGGAGCCTGCTGGGGTAAGTATAAACAACCCAGAGGAAAATAGAGATGCCATTTTGAATGATGAACTGCAATAATGAAACACAGCAAACAAACACAAACTCTAGTAATAATTACAAAAACAAAAATATACTATAAACCACAGTATCTTTGCAGAGGTGATTATTTTTATCTATCAGCAAAGATAAAAAAAAGGGCGACCAGGTTTAATTTTAGCAATGTTATTTTTAGCCTCTTCTTATTATTTATTCAAAAAGTCAATTATAAAGTACCTCTAATGTGATGCTATGTAACAACATTCAATTGAAAAGTTAATTAGCCCCTTTTTCTCATTTTTTTTATGAAAATAGCAAATGAGTGATTTGTCCTACTTATGAAACATGTTCCCTCTGGTATTATCAACAACCTGCGTAGGTGTTCTCTCTAGAAAAAAATATCATGTGGTGCAGAGGAAGTGATGTTTTTCATTTACAATTCCATCAGATGTCAGTTGTGTTAAAAAGAAAGGCTAATTTTAACACCGTAAGATGATTTCTGCCATAAAAACAGGTGGTATTCTCTGTAGTTAAGGTTCTATTAGTTAGTTCTTTATGTACGTTATTCAAAGTTTAGATTTCAAGTGCTCTTTGTACCCATGTATAGTGTTGGGGGTGGGGTGAGACTTCCAGTCTGTCCCATCTCTGTGTGTTTCTTTTTGCAAATAAAATTTCTGTAAAGAACATTTTTAGACAGGTTTGGGAAGTTAGCCCTCATTTACATCTCCATGCTATATACCATGCATGCACTTTGCTATTACCTACAAGGTAATGCATGCTGATGCTACTAAAATTTCTAAATGATGACTGCATTGTGCATTTACCGTGTTGCACCTCTGACTGCACATCCTATAACCATTTATTGTGCATAAATGTCAGTTAATGCCACAACGCATCAAACATAAATGCCCCATAAACACCTGTCTATTTGCCAGCTAGCTAGTGTCAGGAGCAGTGCTCAAGATGCATCCTGCTCCAATTGGATGAACATTAGTTGGTGCTCCCTGCTCCTGTGTGCTCATCTTGGGATGATGCTCATCCTTAGTGACAGGTGTACAGCATTTCCCACTCCACTTTCTGATGGCTACGAGTGACCACACAGGTACTCACAATGCACTTCATATATCAATAAATGCAGAAGCAGAGATATGTAATTTGGCATCTGCAGTTTCTTTTGTTTTATTATTGTTTTTGTGCAACGCAGTATGACCATTTTTCGGCAGGACTTATGTAGCTTTGTTTTATTTTTATTTTTTGTGATTTTGTTTGGTCTAGCAGCCAGTTGTCCATCAGCCTAAATAAGTCAAATTGCATGAAAGCCATTTGATCTGAAAAATATTCTAGCATTCTTCCTTTCATCCATCCATCCATCCATGCTTTGTACCCATTTATAGTGTTGGGGGTGGGGTGATTCTGGAGGCTATAATAGCTGACATTTGGCGAGAAGCGGGGTATCCTACAACCTGGGCAAGTAGCCAGTTTGACACTAGAATAAAATATCCCCTCAAAATTAGATTTTGAAATTGTAATTTAAACCACATGCACTCATTAGTTTTGCCCTTACCATTTTTTGTAATTATTTTAAAAGGAATTTGGTGCATAATCAGGAGCATTTATTGACTGCTTTTGAAAAAAAAACAAAAACCAGTCATTTTAGTTTATCTGCTGGGGAGGTTGGGTTTAAAGAAGCAGATTATGAAGCCTGTTTGAGCTGTGTGGGCTTAAGGTGTAGTAAAACTCAAAAGCACCCTGTTAAAACAAAGACAGCATAGTTTATCATCAAGAAATAAACTAATTGAAAATGGAAAAGTTAAAAAATAATTAGAAAAAATTATTACAATGGTGTGTTGATAGTTAGCAAAACTGCAAGTATATTATTCTTAAAATGCATAAATTAATCACTTCAAAAGATTTTAAATTCTTAAAGGGATAGTTCAAATATTTTGACCTGGGGATCTATGAAAGGTTTCAGATAAAAAGTATCTCAGCTTATTAAAAAACCTCAGTTTGGAAATATTTCAATTCTGACCAGATTGACGAGCTAACTAGTCCAAGCAAGGCCAAGACAAAGTAGATTGCTGCTATCTTATGAACGAATCAAATCTCAGAACATTCTTACAGGGTTAGAAGTAACAGTAGTAGAAGTAGTAATAGTAGTAGAAATATTAGTAATGGTAGTTTATTTTCAAAGATTTTCACTTGCATTATGATTAGTTACATTATAAAATAACAATCCAGAACATAAACTATATATATATATATATATATATATATATATATATATATATATATATATATATATATATATATATATATATATATATATATATATATATATATATATATGTATGTATGTGTGTGTGTTTGTGTGTAACCACGTGACTAAGGCCATATTGATATGTTTATATTAAGAGGGTGTTTTACAATTCCGACCGCGGGTTTTGTTCACTAATGGATTGCAAGGCACAATCTCTGCCACTCCTTGATTATCTGATTATAAACCTGTGTGCAGACCAGGGAGTTGGTTTGAGGGGGATTGTTATGCTGCTGTGTGAGCATCTGCTTGTGAATAGTTCTTATTTTTCTTATGTTTTGAGTTGTTGATTTGGTGATTCATACATGTGTTGAATTATTTTGTTTAGGAGGTTGCTGCCATAGATATCGTATATATCACTAGATGCCTTAACTGGGAGTCGACAGCGTCCATACACGGCGGCCATCTTCCCTCAGACAGCTTCCGTTCCATTCTCAATGGTAGCAGATGGAAGGTGAGTGAACAACTTAAACAAAAACACTCTTAACTCGATGAAATATTAAACAGATTTACAAGCGGTTTGCATTATTACAACCCTTATAACACATAGGCTTGATAGGACATACTTGCACATTTTTTAATTAACGGGCCAAATCCGTCATATTTCACAGCCACATCTCTGGCGTTTATAACAAATCAAACCGTTTTAAAATTGGTTGAAATTTGAGCAAGTTACAGTTATTTAAGTAGTACATGCACCATTGACACCAATGTTACGAAAGGGGGCGGCTGTCCGAAGTAAGATGGCCACCGCGAAAGGACGTTCGTCCAATTGACGAACAGTGCGGGTAAGGCATCTAGTGATATATATGATGGTTGCTCCCACATGCAGTTTGGTAGGCGGTGCTCATATAGCACCTTATAACAGTTTGAAACTGACCAAAGTGCTTCACAGAAATAAAATACATTAAAAACAATACACAACATAAAAGTACATAAAAACTACATAAAAACTAAAAGAATTTTAAAAACTAACTAACTAAACTAGCCAACGCATAAAAATGGGTTTTCAAAAGAGATTTAAAACAAGACAGAGAAGATGTCAACCTAATGTTAAAAGGCAGCGCGTTCCAAAGCCTAGGGGCCACTACAGAAAAAGCCCTATCACCTCTGAGCTTACTTTGTTCCAGTAAGCAGACGTGCAGCTGCATTCTGCACCAATTGTAGACGCAAGAGGTGGGATTGTGAAACACCAAAGTACAAGGAATTACAATAATCAAGCCTTGATGCAATAAAAGCATGAATTACCATTTCAAAATCCTTTTGACAGCACGTGTTTTGTCTTGGCATTCCTTCTTAGTTGATATAAACTAAATTTAGTCCAGTACAACATCCAGGGAGGTCACATTCGGTCTCAAGAATGGGGCAAGCTGACCAAGGTCAACCGCACCAACCCCAGATGAGGCACTTGGACCAAAGACCACAACCTCTGTCTTTTTATCATTAAATGAGACACTCTGAGAGAGACTGCAAAGAGTGATTGTGGCCACTCTTAAAAGGGACGTAAACCTGAGTATCATCTGCATAGCAGTGAAAATGACATCCATGTTTCTTAAAAATTGAACCTAGAGGTAACAGATACAAAGAAAACAACAGTGGGCCCAACACAGAACCCTGGGGAACCCCACAAGAGAATGAGGCATTAGAGGAAGTGAAATCCCCCAATGAGACTCTGAAGGTTCTGTCAGCCAGATATGACACAAACTCCACAAACACCCACACAATTTTCCAGCCTAGAAATCAGGAGAGTATGATCAACACTATCGAAAGCCGCCGATAAGTCCAACAATACCAAAATAACAAAGTCTCCGGAATCTGTTGTCAATCGAATGTCATTGAAAACCTGGAGCATTGCTGATTCTGTACTGTGGGCTGGCTTGAAAACAGACTGGAATTTTTCCAAAATGTCATTTTCTATCAAATAGACAACTGAGAGTAAATTACCTTCTCCAGTAATTTAGAAATAAAAGGAAGTCTGGAAATAGGTTGATAACTGGACAAGGCAAAGGTGTCAAGTCCAGGCTTGTAGGTTGCTTTGCTTTCACTCTTCTGTCCAGTTCATCCCAAACCAGCTCAATGGGGTTTAAGTCTGGAGACTGTGCTGACCACTCCATGTTTTCAAGCTTACCATCTTGTTCTTTTTTCCTGAGGTAGTTCTGGCATAGCTTGGACTTAAGTTTTGGGTCATTATCTTGCTGTAGGATGAACCCCTGACCAACTAGGCGCATACCAGAGGGTACTGCATGGCACTGGAGAATGATGTGGTACCCTGGATCCAGCAAAACAGCCCCAGACTATCACACTTCCTCCTCCATGTTTGACAGTTGATGCCACACACTGTCACCTACTTGACGGCGTACAAAGATCCTGTGTGATGAACCGAAGAGTTCAAATTTGGATTCATCAGTCCATAATACCATCTTCCAGTCTTCAGTAGTCCAATGGCGGTGTTTCGTGGCCCAGGCAAGCCTATTTCTCTTATTCTGACATCTTAGCAGTGCAGTACCGCGGGAAGTAGGGGTGCTGGAGGGGCTGCAGCACCCCCTGCTGGTGACCTCAAATATTTATTTACCACTATGGCAAAAAAGCGGATTTTAGACTTTTTTGGGAAGCCTCGAGAAAACAAAAGGAGATGCAGCAACAGTGAGTTCTGGGGTATATTGTCATGTATCCGGTCCAAGATAGGGCATTGACAGTTTATTTGCAGTTTATTTTGTGCTTTTTATTGTATTTCAGATACTTTTTAACACGAACAAACTTGTCCCTCATTCTCCTCCACCTCTTCGTGCACTCACCACCTCTAAACCCACGTTTACCATCATTTCCGTCCACGAATAAAACGCTTGTTGCATATCTTTATAGTCCTCCAGCCACGGGACCACACTGTTCATGTCACACTGTGAGAACTCCAGAAAGGTGCCACACTGAACGGCGCAACCTTCCAGTGAGCCAGACTGCACGACGTCTCGCTCCAAGAGGACATGCTATGTCACGAGCGCACCCCCCGAAAAGCATACGTTACAGATAAGCAATACAACGCTAAAAAGAGAAAAAAGCGCCACAGTAAACACTTTTTAGTGCCAGCTCATGACCTAGCTCATCTTCCTCAAAGAGGAAGAATTGATGCGCTTTGGCCTCAGACTCCAGCTGCGTCTCCTTTTCCCGTCTTCCAGCTAAACAGCTGATCTGTCTGCTGGACATCCATCCTTCTCATCCTCCTTTATCCATAAAAAACACTAAACTACAGAGAAGTAACTACCTATCTGTCACAGATCGCTCCAATATCTAAAGTTTTGCAGTAAATGTCTGTCTCGGTTTACTCCGCTCCGTGACAGCGCATCAGCGCACTTTTTGACACCTGCTGTCAGATCACGCAGCAGCATCCTCTCCCTCAGCAACAAAACGCTACTGAACCCAGTTTAATTATTTTAGTATAACTCAGGTTTTATTTGGGCTATTAATAAAAATAAAAACTGGTGTGTAGTTTATAATCCGCATTTTAAACATACCGTAAGTTGAAACCAAAGACTGTATATATAAGATTTGAAACGGAAACTCAGATAGGCGGAGTCTTGCTGCTGCGGCGTCCCAAAGGTGTGTTTTCATTGGTCAACTGCAGACAGGAGTCGTAGGTTTTAGAGCAGTGCTGAAGACCGTTGGAGCGTGTCTTCTTTCTAATAATGAGACTCGTATCAATGCGTATGCTACACGTAGGCTATGATTCACCTGGACATAACGAGTTGAGCGCAGCTGAGCTTTTTTTTTCAGCACCCCCTGCTGAAAATATGTTCCCGCGGCTATGTCTCCATCTCTTACTTTTCATAGCTTCATTGTTTTGGCTGTACCACAGATAAGCAACACATGGACTATATTTATGCCTTTCTGGTTTGCGTTGGTCATTTTTCAAAGCTGGAAACCCTTATGTGTCGTGTTGTTAGGGAAACGGTCTGTGGACATGAATAACAAACTCATCATTATGGTGAAAGATTATGAGTTAATATACAACTCATACTTCTTAACTACAAATATTTAGCTACTTCAGTTCTCCTTTTTTTTGGTTATTTTTGCATGTGGCTCATTCTGAAAATCCCCATTATGTTAGAATGTCATGAGGAAAATCAAAAGGTTACGTCTGACTGAGTAACCTGTTAATTTTGAAACAGGCTTTGTGAGACTATCAGTAGCAATGTGTTGACATTTCTTTAGGTAGTTTTGGAATCCTGGCCTAAATTAAAACTTCATTCCCAGTAAAAATACTTTTAATCATTAGAAGACTTTTTTCTTTAAATACCTTGAAAAATATGTCTCACTTTTCATAAGTCTTAAATATTTTATACCTTCAGACAAACTTCAAATCAGAGCTAATTTAAGAACCCTCTGAGGAAACGACCAATTAACTCTTCTGTCCTGACTTCTTAAGCTCTATTGTCTTTTCATCTCAGCTTTATTTTTATTCTATTCTTTACTATTTTCAGCACTAATGTAATTATCAGCCTTATCAGTAGTCAGATGTTGACAGCCAGGAAGCAGAGGAAGTTAGACGTCACACTTCCCTTGAACACACCCTGACTTTCTTTAGTGTTTCACATGTTAATGACAATGTCGCTGTTTCATGTGATGCAGGGAGGTGGCCCAGAGTCACGAAAACCTTATGAGCCATCAGGTGGACGCTGAACTGACCTTTGAGTCATTGTTGGCTCGTGGTGGAGGTGGATGGGTGTGTGTGAGGAAATACAACTTTAAAGGGAAGCTGTCTAAAATATGGGAGGGATGTTGATGATACACCTTCAATAGCTACTTAGAGGAAGTGTTAGCAACTGGATCATGACTCAGCAAATTAATGTTTAACATTTAGAACAAATCCTCATCTTCTATTCCCATTAACTTTGCTTTTCTTTCACTTTACTTCAAATTATTGTTAGAAGTCAGATAATTAATTTAATTTCTAAAAGTACCTAATTAGTACATTTTTATTGGTTTCTGTCTTGTGGGAAGAATGTTTCATTCTGTTAAGGCAGTAAATAGTTACCATTGTTTAGAATTAACCCAAAAGACTAACAAGGGCTGTGACTACTGGTGGCTCGCTAGGAGACAAGAAAATACACACATTTTCTATTTAAAGGTGTAGAACACTGAAAACCCATTTTTTGTTTTTATTTCTGATTATAATCAGCAAGGTTTTAATAGTTTTGTATGTTTTATTAGGTTTTATTTAGTTTTTACTTAAAAATTTTAATTCTGTTTCGTTTTAATACGTTTTTACAACTTGTATTTTAGTTTTAGTTTAGTTTTTATTTTTTGAAAATGCTTAGTTTCAGTTTAGTTTTTATTAGTTTCAGTTATGATTTTAGTCTTTTTTATAATATTAGTTACATATCAGGGACAAGAATGAATAAAAGAATAGATAATTGTGTGTAAAAAAAATCCCAGAAAATCATCATCATAGTTTTTCAAAAATGTATTCAGCTAGAACAGGTGAGCTAGCATACATTCCAGGTAAGTATCAAAGATATGGCAGAGTAACAAAAAAATCTCGGAAATTCTAACTTCCGAGTAGAAATAATGAACTGGAACATCCCCACTAAGTCAGAGAATGTTTTTGAATCCAACTTCGAGGTTCAACATAGCAGCTTCTTGTATTAACAACAGTTGCTGTGGTGGAAACGTGTTTATTTTACAAGATAAACTTGTAAGGGTGCATCTAAAATCGATGTTATGTGCNTGTTTACTGTATGATGATGCAAACCTGACTTATCTGAGACTCACCTGTCTGTGTTCAGGTGAAGCTGAGTTCAAAACCGATTCCTCACTTCCGGTGTGGCAGAAGCACACCTCTGAGCCACTCCCGCTGCCTGGAACTGGCTAATCACTGCCTGGGCTACAACGGCTGGACCTCTGACATCATCACAGTAAGAACCAAACATGTCACGTGTTCATTCAGGAGAAACAACAAGCACAGGGGACTTCCTGTCTCTATGTCACTGAACTAATTTGGGACAGGCTGGAGTTTTCAGAGTGAGTTTTCACCTGAACACATCTGAGTGTGAGGTGATGGATAGGGCCATCTAACATCTCCACTAGTTTAATTATGTGTCAGCCAGTACCGCGGGAAGTAGGGGTGCTGGAGGGGCTGCAGCACCCCCTGCTGGTGACCTCAAATATTTATTTACCACTATGGCAAAAAAGCGGATTTTAGACTTTTTTGGGAAGCCTCGAGAAAACAAAAGGAGATGCAGCAACAGTGAGTTCTGGGGTATATTGTCATGTATCCGGTCCAAGATAGGGCATTGACAGTTTATTTGCAGTTTATTTTGTGCTTTTTATTGTATTTCAGATACTTTTTAACACGAACAAACTTGTCCCTCATTCTCCTCCACCTCTTCGTGCACTCACCACCTCTAAACCCACGTTTACCATCATTTCCGTCCACGAATAAAACGCTTGTTGCATATCTTTATAGTCCTCCAGCCACGGGACCACACTGTTCATGTCACACTGTGAGAACTCCAGAAAGGTGCCACACTGAACGGCGCAACCTTCCAGTGAGCCAGACTGCACGACGTCTCGCTCCAAGAGGACATGCTATGTCACGAGCGCACCCCCCGAAAAGCATACGTTACAGATAAGCAATACAACGCTAAAAAGAGAAAAAAGCGCCACAGTAAACACTTTTTAGTGCCAGCTCATGACCTAGCTCATCTTCCTCAAAGAGGAAGAATTGATCCGCTTTGGCCTCAGACTCCAGCTGCGCGTCTCCTTTTCCTGTCTTCCAGCTAAACAGCTGATCTGTCTGCTGGACATCCATCCTTCTCATCCTCCTTTATCCATAAAAAACACTAAACTACAGAGAAGTAACTGTCTATCTGCCACAAATCGCTCCAATATCTAAAGTTTTGCAGTAAATGTCTGTCTCGGTTTTCTCCGCTCAGTGACAGCGCATCAGCGCACTTTTTGACCCCTGCTGTCAGATCACGCAGCAGCCATCCTCTCCCTCAGCAACAAAACGCTACTGAACCCATTCTTAGTTTAATTATTTTAGAGTAACTCCGGTTTTATTTGGGCTATTAACAAAAATAAAAACTGGTGTGTAGTTTATAATCCGCATTTTAAACATACCGTAAGTTGAAACCAAAGACTGTATATATAAGATTTGAAACGGAAACTCAGATAGGCGGAGTCTTGCTGCTGCGGCGTCCCAAAGGTGTGTTTTCATTGGTCAACTGCAGACAGGAGTCGTAGGTTTTAGAGCAGTGCTGAAGACTGTTGGAGGGTGTCTTCTTTCTAATAATGAGACTCGTATCAATGCGTATGCTACACGTAGGCTATGATTCACCTGTACATAACGAGTTGAGCGCAGCTGAGCTTTTTTTTTCAGCACCCCCTGCTGAAAATATGTTCCCGCGGCTATGTAGCAGTGGCTTTCTTGCTGCAACTTGTCCTGTCAAACCTGCAGCTCCAAGTCTTCTCTTGACAGTTGAAACTGAGACTTGCTTACTACGACCACTATTAAGCTGTGCTTGAAGCTGTTGTCCTGTGAGCCGCCTATCACGCAAGCTGTTAACTCTCAGAAACTTGTCCTCTGATGCAGTTGTGGCTTTAGGTCTGCCAGACCTCCTCCTGTCAGAGTTTGCCCCAGTTTGAGTGCCTTTTGATGGTGAAGGAAACTGTACTCACTGACACCTTGACTTTCTTTGCAATTTCTCTGTAGGAAAGACCTACATTTTTAAGTGTTACGATGGTCTGCCTCTCTTCCATTGTTAATTGCCTTTTCTCGCCATTTTTGTAGCAACACACTATTATCTGCAATACAGTAATGTTCAACTGATGCTCACGAGGGTGTGGTACCACAGTTTGTTCCATTACTGCTTTTATGAAGACAGAGGGGGTTGTAAGTAATCCAGCAAAGTTGGAACACCTGTGGGAATTAGTAGCACCAGCTTTCAAGGCTTGATCAACCTCCATTGCTGCAGAACAGCTGTGTTCCCTGAAAAAGGCCTTTCTTTATAATTCTGAAATGTAGATTATTTTTCAGTTTTGAGTAACCTTACCTTTTTTTTAACCTCTGGCTGTTCACCACTTAACTTTGTACCATTGCAAGCTGCAGTAGCAGCTAGCAATAGCTCTCCAGGAGTCGCCTGGGGCAAATCATTATTATATTCCTGCTGGAATGATATTAATGCACAATTGTAAGCAGGTTTAAAGATTTTTTAATGTACATATAAGAGAACTGCTTGCATATTTTGAGATTTAAGTTGTTTTAAGTTGACAGCAATCAACTCCCCTCTTGGCCTAACTTTGACTTGCCAACAGCTTGTCGATCTGTTAAAAACTAATCACTCTTTTCCAGTCAGGTTGTTAGTAGAGCTTTTTTCAGCAGGTAAGATAACTGTTCATTTCCTTTGCTCAGAAACACATTGTAAAAGATCCCTTTAATGATAACATATTGGTAATTGAAGTGTACTGTTAGCTGATATAACAACACCAACACCGTGTGTTCATGTATATTTTTGTTAGTAGTAAAAAGGCAGAGAAAATGGCAAAGCTCTATCTGTGTCGTAACTCTCCCCTGCAGATTTCACACCACACCTAATCCTGGAGGCATAAAACAAGCACACAGAGAGCAACACATAAAAAAAGCAAAAAAAAAAAAAAAAGCAATTTTCATGGTGTTATGATGTAGAGGGTGTCATTTCAGTTTTTTTTTCTCAAAACCATTTTACTCAGCTATCAAAATTAATTTGACAATAATGCACTGAGGTGTTTTGAATGTAAGGGCATGAAGCAAAATGTCAAAAATGTCTTGTAAGTTGGTGGAAAAAAAATAATAGTTTTCCTTCATTTGTTATACATGAAAATGAAACGGCAATTTCATCCTCCTGTTGTTCTGTCTACTGATGTGACTTTAATAAATGTGTTTTTTTTTTACTCATATTTCCATGATGGTGGAACCACTTGTTACTAAACACACAAATATGATCCAACAGTGATCACTGAATTTATGTTTTGGTAACAGTCATGTATGCGTTTGTAGTTTTGTGGCATTTATTTTATAAAAAAAAATGACAAAATGATTCTCGAATTTTCACAGGAACACAATATATTTTAAAAAATATGATAAAGAGCATTTTTTCCTCACCTAGCTAACATTTAAACCCTTTCTCCTCCCAGACGGGTTTAATAGAAATAGCCACGATATTTCATTCACAGCTTGATGCCACTTTGATCAGCTCATCTCTGTTTTGCTCACGTGCCTTTTTGTGGTATCCAAATCCACAGGAAAAGTGACTAGCTGAATGAGGCACTTGATTTCATTTTGGAATCTGGCTCTGATGAGAATGAGCCTTGGAAAACAAAACGCTTCCTATCGCGGGTTTCTTTTTAGCAAAAAAAAAAAATAACAGTGGCTCGAGCATGCTGTTGAGGGCACCGGTACCTTTATGAAGTACCAGGCTGCACAAGTTAGGTGAAGGATGCACAAAAACCAAAAAAACAACAACACAGATGCCATCTTGCTGCCACAGTTCCCAAGAGAAGTGGGAAACAACACCACACAAGCCTGTTTGCAAAGTACAGGCCACAACTATCACATACTGCTGCTCGAGTCTCTTAACACCTACACAAACGCACCCACACATAACCACAGGGTACGATGAAACTGTTAATTATGCTAGACTGGACAGAGCTAAATTGTGTTGTTAATTTTACATCAAAACTGTTAATGATGTGAAGTGGTAGAGAATAAACATTCTTTTTCCTTGAAACACAAAGTCAGTTAGGTTACATTTGTTTCTCTTAAAGGTTTAATTTGTTTGGGTGATCTGCCATTCAAAATCCTAATGAAATCATTATTTTGCCTGCACAAGGAGGCTGTTTTTTTAAATGTGCAAAAAAAACACAACTTTCCATTATTTTGCAACGATGCTTTCTGCTTTACAACTGCATGAACAGACACTTATTGCAATTTATTTCACATAAACTATAAGTCAGTGTTTCTGTACAGCAGCCTGAATAAAACACTACAATTTCACATTTCTGGAAACAATAGTGATACATATAATTACTGTTTTGTGTATCCTGATTCATTTTAATGAAAAATTGAAAAGTTTTGAGAAGATCTCTTCCTAAACTTTATGCAAATTTAATGCCTGGCCTGAGCTGTCTAAAGCCAGTTTATGATGCTTTCAGTCTGTGATTTCTGCCTTAAAATGTATTATTTAAGACCTACCCTATGGCTGATCATTTCATGTAACGTTTATGCTTAAAATATGTTAGAAGAAACTGTCTGCCCTCAGGGGGGTCTTACATCATAAAATCACTCTCTGTGAGAAAAGTTTGTTTGTCCCTGAATGCCGTTCATGATCCTGTGTTAGCTGTTTGAGAGTGTGACTTATGTTCATGTTCCACCTCCTGAGCTGAGCCATATATCCTACTTTCAAAGGCAGGACCAACGTCTTTATTAAGTTATTCTAATTGTGTAATTATCAAACCAATGCTTTTAATAAAAGGTTTGTTTTTTAATAAATATGTTTTACACTAACTTGAATCTTGAGCGTGATCTATATTCTCCTCACTTAAAATATAGTTGTTTGAATGCTGGTATTTCATGTTGGGGTGATGGTGGCAGAGGAGTTAAGTGGCCGACTTACAATCGGAAGGTTGCAAGTTCGCGTCCCGCTCAGTCTGTCACTGTCGCTGTGTCCTTGGGCAAGACCCACGTTGCCTGCTGGTGGTGGTCGGAGGGACCGGTGGCGCCTGTGTTCGGCAGCCTCACCTCTGTCAGTGCACCCCAGGGCAGCTGTAGCTACACTGTAGCTCATCCCCACCAGCGTGTGAATGTGTGGATGACTGATTGTGTTGTGAAGCACCTTGGGGGGTTGTAGAACCCTAAGAAGGCGCTATACTAATACAGGCCATTTACCATCATCCTGTTTCTCTTTATTCTCGCAACTTTATTATTCTGCTTCCATGTTTTTTGTACTTCAGCAATTCTTCAGCTATTTCAGCAATTTTGGTATCAAAACGTTCAGCTCATTCAGCTCTCGCCAGCTATGACTTTTGGTATTGAAATTCTTTTTACTTTTTGAGATTTTCAGCTTTTTCTGCAGTTTTTGGCCCGTTAGAATACACGAGAAATTCTTCAAATCCTTCACTTTTTCACAAAATCCAGCCGTTTGAACTTTAACTACTTTGGTATGCTTTAACCTAGAGACGTTCAAAGTTTAAAGCATTCACAAGACATTCAGCTATTTTTGTATGACTCAGCTTCTTGAAATCTTTTACCATTTTTCTAAAATCACAGTTTAAGTTTTAGGTAAATTTTGGAAACGTTCAGAAATTTTTCCTCCTACAATGGAAAAGAATAGGGAAGCCAACCCGACTTTGCTCTCACTTCAGGCAGTGTCCTGAGAGAACCATAGATCCTATTGAAATGAGACTTGCGTCGCATGAGAGCTGATGGATATCCCTCCGTTTTGAGCCATAATTCATGAAAGTACTCCAGAAATTGTGGTAGTAGCATTCATTTGTTTGTGAATGTTCAAGTTTCAAAATTTCTTTCCCCCCACTCAAAGGTCATGTGACTTAAGCCTGGGACACACAGGAGACAGACGCACCGCGTCACGCCCGCGCCGTCATTTTAAAAAGAAGCCATTAGAAGCCATGAGAGTGGCTACACGGGGAGCGCAGCGTCGCGTCCCAGAAGCCCCGGGCCGCGCAGAGGGACTGAAGATCGGTGCCAGTTCTATTTTAAGTGCCGCGGCGTGCCGTGGAGCGGCTGTTTACAACAATGTGGAGTACTTTACAACAGATGTTACGACACGGAACGGCTTTACGGCACAAACCCAAACGCCGGCATAAACCCAACCACCAAATCATGGATGAGGAGCTTTTTATTGTTGAAGTCGAGAAGCATAAGATATTGTACGATCCTAATAGATAGCGTACTTACCATTTTTAATCAATTAGAGTCTCACTAAACACAGCAGCAAGTCTGATCACATATAAACAAAAGAGTCACTTTCCACTTCCTGTTCTCAAGTCTCGCGTGATGTTGTGACTATCGCGTGACTTTCCAAGAAGCGTTCAGCGGCGCGGCGCCTCCTGTGTGACCATTTGACTTCCCAAAACCGCGGCGCTTCCATGGCGCAGCGCGTCTGTCTCCTGTGTGTCCCAGGCTTTAGAGTGAAGCCGTCTTTACAGACAAAAAACTTTAAACAAATTTCTGCTACAACCACAACTTTTAGAGTACACCCATGAATTTCTCAGAAACAGTAGTTTTTCTTTTGTCACCTTTGAGGGGATGTCCGTTTTAACTGTAGGCATTACGGTTCTTGTGTTACGAGCATCAAAATGAGGACAGAGACAGATTTTCTCCCATTGGTGCCCATTATAAAAAAAGGAGATTTTCTGTTCAGACAGTTGAAATCTTCTCGTCATATTTACTACAAAATTCAAGGTAGGCACACAAAATTCCCACAGATCACCATCCAAGCCTTCTGTCACTCACGCTTTTCAAATGTTTTCGACTGGTGATGAGAAGTTCGAGACCTCCAATCTGACGATCAGTGTCTTTGCATGCAGCTCGTTAACTGTAAATGTAAACAATTAAAAGATCAAAGGCTTCTCCTTATACCAGTCACTTCACCTATCTGTTTGTCTGTCTCTCCCTCTGTCTCTCTCCCTGTCTCTCTCTTTCATCTTTCTTCAAATAAACTTATAGCCTTTGACCTAAAATTCAGAGTTTTAAGCTTCCACCCATATGAATACGTGTCCATCATTCCATTTAAGCATCTGTTCATCAGTCCAACCATCCGTCCATCTCTCTCTTTCTCTGTCTCCCTCTCTCACGCTCTGTCTTTCTCTCTCTCTCACTCACTCACTCACTCACTCACTCACTCACTCACTCACTCACTCACTCAACTGTCTCTCTCTCCCACACACGCACGCACACACACACACACACACACGCACGCACACACACACACACACACAATCGCTCTCTGTCTCCCTCCCTGTCTCTCTCTCTGTCTGTCTCTTTTTCCCTCTCACTCACTCACTCTCTCTCTCTCTCTCTCTCTCTCTCTCTCTCTCTCTCTCTCTCTCTCTCTCTCTCTATCTATCTATCTATCTATCTATCTATTTATTTCTCTGTCACTCTCTCTCACTCCCTCACTCCCCCTCGCTCTCTCAATAGCCCTTTTACAGTTTTTCTCGATTGCTAAGACACGTTTCTTGAAAGCTGCTCTCCCTTTCTCTAACTTGTGAACACAAAACCCAATTTTCAAGCTAAATCCCCAAAACCTCAGACTCTTCTTGCAAAACCAAACTTTCACCTCAAAACAGTTCAAACTGTGCTCAAAACTGAACTATGTTGTCTAATCGTGCCCCGAGTCAATCAAAATGACAGTCACTACTGAACAGTCACTAAACACTACGTACAAAAATAACTGTGCATTTAGCATTTGTACAAAAAGACAAAACAGAAATCTTGTGCATTTACACTTATGTACAGTAAGCCCATATACTAAAAATAAAGTACAAAAATATAAAAATACTACTGTAAGTGCAACAAGCAAAGATTCCAGTACGTACAGGTTGGTATATTATCCAGACACATTCAATGTTGATTACGTAGTGATATGCTGTAGTGGCCTAAATCACTTTTTCTGTATCACTTACAAAACTAGATCTATTTCTACAGAGGGGTTTTCTACTGGATGCAGTGGAAAGACCCCATCAATACATCTATAAGGATGAAGCACTGTGCATGATCCCTCACATCATTAACCACAAGTGTGATCCATTTTTAGTTGTGTTCAAGTGGTGACACCAGTGCTTTACTTGTGATTGATGTTTGTCACCTGTGCTCACCATTATGCAGCACAGGTGCATCACAATGAAAATGTGTTGGCAAGTGGTGTCTAAACAGGTGAAACGTGCTGATGGTTTAGCCAAAAGAGGGATTGATTCAATCAGTGGGTTCAAGCAACTGAGCATTTGGTTCAGACAACAGGGTTTAGTGTTTTAGCAATTGAGAAAAACTGTAATAAGACACACCATGCCGGTAAATCAGCGTAATATTACCGCAACGTGTTTCTTATGAACGCGCCATGGCGGCATCACGTTGCGGGAATTTTGCGGCATTCGTGCCGCCACGCTTGATAGTAATATTGCTGTAATATTGCGACTTCGCCGGTCTTATAAACGCACATTAAGCCTTGGCGCAACAGAGGGAGGTGTCATGACCACATGATGAATCAATGCAGAGCTCCGGCCGGGAACTATGTTGAAAATGAAAGTAAACACAGGCTTAAGTTTTGTTTTGGAAACAGAATCAGCTGAGATGATAAACTGGAGCGATGCGGTGCTCCAGGAACTTTTCTCCGTTAGATTTGCAGCTCAGATCATCTGACAGCTCACAGGGACGGTGGAGGACACACACTTATCTGCTTGTGAAGAAAAAAAAAACGTAACGAGAGCGGCTTTGATCACAATAAAAAGCAAGTTATGTCCAAGATAAACGGAAGTCTGCGACAGCGCAGAGATCACCCCCCTACCTCCTATATGCCGCCATTGCGTAATCTTTTATAAAACTGACATGATTGCACAACATTACCGCCATGGTCTGAGCTCTTATAAACGACCTAACGCTCCCTGATGCCGCATCAGCGTTGCGGCAAATTGGCGGCATTGTTTTATAAAAAGGGCTAATCACTCACTCCCTCTCTCTCCCTCCCCCCCTCTCTCTGTCTGTCTCCTTCTCTCTCTCTCTCTCTCTCTCTCTCTCTGTCTCTCTCACTCACTCACTCACTCACTCACTCACTCACTCACTCACTCACTCACTCACTCACTCACTCACTCACTCACTCACTCACTCACTCTCTCTCTCGCGCTCAGCTTTTTTGACATTAGCTCATTGCTTTTGACAAGTTCAGTGTTTTAAGCCTATTGCTCTTCAGGAATGTTTGCTGCCTAAATTTTAACACGTGTTTAGTGATTTTTCCTCCTAAAACTTCAAATACCTTTTTTTCAACTTTGACAGTTGAACTCAATTTCAGCTTCATTTCAGTTATTAGGCATCTTCAGCTATCATTTTCAGCATCCAGCATTCAAACAGCATTTCTGCAAAAATTGGAATTTATCTGGTTTGAATTTCAAAGTTATTCAGAAATTTGAAAACCTTGTGGTCTTGGAATGAGCAGGTCATCCCACAAAACCAGGAAAAAGTCTCATTTATAGTCTTTCTGTATAAATGTGACCATTATTCCAAGCAGATGCTCTTAAAATTAACAACAGTCCAACATTTAATATTCACTCTGGATTCCAGCAAGTACTATCAATCTGTTTTATACCAATTATGAGCTGTGAAACCTGCTGTTACAACAAATATCAGATGATTCAAATTTACAAGAAACTTTCAGGAATCAGTTTTCCTCCAGTTTAAATTCTAAATATCAGATGTTATGTTTAAATCTCAACAATAAATAATAGCATGAGATGATCAGTAAACAGTGTGAGGTAACCTGTATGTGCCTCAGAAACACATCTCAGCAGAAAAATGGTGGTGTTGCTGGACATTCTGCTCAGTTTTATGGCATTTTGTCAGACTCAGAAACAGGAAACAGGAAATGGCTGCAGGCAGTGAAGCAGGAGGCAGAAAGCTCCGGACCAGCCAGTGACTCCGCCCAATAGCCAATCAGCGGCCACAGTCACGATGCTGGCCCGACTCAGCCTTGCCAGGGGGGAAAGTAGAGGGAAAATACCGAACCGTGCTCTTGGAAACTGTGGTCGGGCTGAGCTGCACCATTCTGAGTTACTCTGAGTAGCGCCCTTCAAAAACTGGCTTTAAGGAGGGGGAAAAGTGACCAAGAGGTACGATGTGTCTACATACAAAACCTGCACTTTCAGGACTTCAGCATAGATGAAGTCAGCATATCACAACTGCTTTGGCGTCTATGGACATTAAAAACATTAAAGTTTTAAATGTCAAAGTGCACTGTAATTCAATCCATTTGGGGCATGGGGGAGCGGCTGTGTGATGTAAAAAGTGGCGTTCAATGATCAGGAGCGCTGTTTTTTACGATGCTCGGTAAGACAACAAAGCGGTGAAAATTACGGTGTTAATGAAGAAGAAGAAGAAATGATCTTTTCTATAGCGCCTCTCAAGATAAAACTCACAAGGCGCTTCACATGAACAAAAAGTAAAATTAAAAATGATTAAAAATACCAAAAAAGGGAAAAGTAAGAATTGTGATTAAAAAAGGATGTGAAAAAAAGGCAAAAGGAAAATAAATAAAGAAAAGGGTAATCAGTGGATCATGGGAAAGGCAGAAATGGTAGACAGAGCAGAATGAAGAGAAGGTAGCAGAGAAGAATCAACAGGAGGTCACTCCAAAGCCAGCCTGAACAGGTTCAGCTGCTTTTTAAAGGAGACCACTGAGTCCACTGATCTCAGGCTCAGGGGGAGAGAGTTCCAGAGTCTGGGGGCCACAGCAGCAAATGATCTGTCACCTTTGGTCTTTAGCCTGGTGCGCTGCACAACCAGTAGGCTTTGATCACTGGACCTCAGGGTAGGGTGACCAGATGTCCCGCTTTGTGCGGGACAGTCCCGCATTTTCATCACTTTTCACACGTCCCGCAAATTGAGACAATGTCCCGCATTGACAGTCTCCCGTTCCGAATTCCAATCTTGCATAAACGGTGTGGAGAAAGCCGCCTGTTGCTGTCAGTCGAACCAGGAGGCGGGACTTTAACGCCGGTCCGGAGCGCTTGGGGCGCGCACCCGAACCACCAAAACCCTCTATACAGTCTTTGACCAAAACAGAAGCGTCAGCGAGAACGGAGGAAAGATGAACACCGTGGCGAAAATGCTGTTAGAATAAACTCGTGGGTTGAACGTGTTCATTGAGACTCTGTCAGGGTCTTTGTGTTGTTTCTCAGAGTCATTTTTTGTGTCACGGCGCGGAGTCTGATATGAAACAGAGCAGAGAATCCAAGAGTCACAAAAAAACATGTTGGTCTGAACTGAAGCAGGTTCCCAGTAAGTAGACAGGTCCCAAACGAGTTTCTAACACACACAAGGTGCTGGAGTTATTTTTATTTCAAATACATACAAGCTAAACTCTTTTAAAGCACATTAAAGAGAGAATTAAATGTAAGCCTTCATTATTTTTCTCAGAAATGTGAGGAAAAAAGTCTTTCTAAGGAACCCTGTTAGATTAGATCTGAATTTCTTCAGATTTAAGTCAGTGATGTTTTTTCTCTCTCCCCTAAATATTTACTAGAAAAGATGTGTTGTCATTTAAAAAAAAACACACCATTTTGTTTCTGAATTAAGAAAAAAATAGCAAAAAAGTATGAATATTTGTTGATTTGATTGGAAAATGTATTAAAAACAAACTTAAATAGATCTAAAATTGTTACTGGTACTTTTACTGTCATTCTGTTGAGGAAAATATTCAATGAAAACTCTGAAAAGCTGCTAAAACCTGCATATTTTTTTACTGTGGGCCTTTCTATATTATTAAAATTAGTTGATGGTTTAAAAACCTTGTAGCTAAAGCTAATCACAACCACTAGAAGGTCCAAAGAGCCTGAGTTAAGCTGTGGTAATGAGAGGAGCTGTGAAATAGTCTGAAAACTTTTGCTTGTTCAAGTTGAATTCAAATAGGATATATAGTACATGAAATATATGATGATAATAATTATAATAACTATGTATATTTACCAGTGATGTTGGAGCTAAAAGGCAGAAAATAAGTTGGTTTTTTTTTTACTTTTTTACTTTATCTTGTTAAATTGGAATTTTACGTTGTCCCACATTGAGTAGTCTCTGTCCCACATTTGGCGAGTTGGGATCTGGTCACCCTACCTCAGGGACCTGCTGGGGGTGTAGGGACTGAGAAGATCACCAATGTATGATGGTGCTTGTCCATGTAAGGCCTTAAAAACCAGAACCAGGATCTTAAAATGAACCCTGAAGTTAACCGGCAGCCAGTGAAGCTGGAAGAGAAGCGGGGTGACGTGGGTGTGTTTGGAGGACTTGGTCAGCAGCCTAGCACAGGCATTCTGGACCACCTGTAAACGGTTCAGGGAGGTTCTGCTCAGACAAGTGAAAAGCCAGTTGCAGTAGTATAAGCGTGAGGAGATGAAGGTGTGGATTACAATCTCAAGTTCAGAGCAGGACAGAATCTGAGATGGAAGAAGGAAGAGCGAACAAGAGAACTGACATGGGAATCCAGGGTGAGAGATGGGTCAAAGGTCACACCAAGATTCCTGACAGAGGGTTTGGTGTGAGAAGCAAGCTGACCAAGAGAGTCTCTGACTTTGGGAACCAGCTTGTCTGGGGCACAGATGAGGATCTCAGTCTAATGGTGGATATCTACCACATTTTTTTGGTGTTGGGAGTTTAGAAATGGCGATTTTATGTCAGGTTCTGCTCCCCAGCTCCTGTTGTTTTGTGTCTTGTCTCCACTTGTTAGTGTTAATTTGCCTCACCTGCCTCTCGTTTCCTGATTACCTGCTCCCTGTGTATTTAATCCCAGTCTGTTTCTGTGTTTGTTGTCAGATTGTCTGCCTTTTTTTTTTTTTTTTTTTTTTTTTTGCTGTGAATTTCCTGTGTGTTGCTCCTATGTTTTTGGCTCTTGAGCACTCATTAAAGACTTTTAAACTACCTCAGCTGCCTGCTGGAGTTACTCACCTGCCTTTTGGATCCACTCACCTTAACATGACACTTTAAAGCAGCATGTGCAATGCTAATTTTCCTTTCCCTCCATTCCTTTTCACCAGCAACTCTTCCAAGTTTTTCAAATGTTGTTTGTCGAGGTTAATTTTGCTGTAAAAACCTGATCTCTTATCTCTTACAGTAATTGGTAAAAACACACAGGAAGTCAGCTGGCTGTTTTATAGATTCAATCTGAGATAATTATTTAAGTTGTTAAGGTGGTATTAATAATTAATTTGGCAATACTCACATCAGCACAGTAACACTAATAATCTCTAAGTGAACAAAACATGTTTTAAGGGATCTTTACTCTTTAGTTTGTTACACAAAGTAATATATTACTGCATCAAGTAAATACTTCCTGTCATGTTAAAATAAGATTGAATTCATCATTCTTAATATGAACCTCTCTGTTGATATCTTATTATTCAGAAGAGGAATCTGTATTTGTAAAAAGTAGGATTATAATTTGGCTAAAGCACAACACAGTGAAGTGTTACTGTGCCTTATTAATATATTTTTCTTAATTTATTTTCAATCAAAACAAATATTTTTTAAAGCACTGATACAAAGGGCAAGAACAATAAACAAGGAGAAGATGGCAGATGCTGAATTAATTTCCATTGTTACCTTTCTGCTGGGGAGCTAGCAGATGATGCTGATGCAAAGAGATGTGTTCAGAAGATAAAGCAACAACAGACTGAGGAACTTTTGGCATTTGTAAAAAAGAATTGCTGCATCTACAGTTTTATTGAAATGTACATAGACATTATAAATATATATATATATATATATATATATATATATATATATATATATATATATATATATATATATATTAGGGTGTTTATTTAGCATTTTACTGTTGAAAAGAATCTCTGATTATTCAATACTAGATTATTAAATTGTGTTTAGATTTGGCTAAAAACTTTAGCTTTTTAATTAAAATGTTCTATTATTTGCTAGTTTTCTTGATGTAAATGATAACACCCCAGCCTACACATGTGATAATCATCATCTATCCTACATATCAACTTCCCATTTGCAATTTTTAAAATTGTATCAGCAATTTTTAAATGGCCGTGTTACACGATGACTTTATGTATTTGTGCAACCAAATCCTGATAAAGTGACAGATATCTGTGATCTTGTGGGCACCCGTAAAATAGGAAAACAACATGTTCGCAAAAACAAAGAAGCTGCTTGCCCATTATAAATAGAATCAGAGAAAGCCTAGCAACATACCCGCCGTGCATCTGGTGTCTGTGAGAGTGAATAAATATTCAGAGTGCATGATAGTGGAAGCTGCACAGGTGCATATATTACCTGTATCAAAGCAGCCTAGAGACTAGAGGGATGGTAAAGGTAAAGACATAAAAGCAATACTACTTAACCCGCAAGCTTTTGTGTTGGTGCATTTGGAACAAAAAAGAAAGAAGAAATTCTGTGGTGTCTCCATTTTGGAAAACAGCGTTATCTTGTCCAAATCTGCAAAATAGTGGATTGTTGTTCAATACCTGTATTTGTGTGTGTATCTGTCTGTGTGAGAGGGAGTAAGAGAAAAAGGAAGTGTGTGGGTAGGCGGGAGATGTTTTGTGTGATCGATTCTAAGGCAAAATGCATAATGTGGATCTTCCATCTTCCAGTCTGCAGACACCGACACCGTTTAATGTACAACTGACCAACCCCATCCATGAGAACCCAATTTATTCTAACCATTAGGCTTTTTTTGTAACTACATTTCTCCCTCACAAACAGAAAAAACATTAGCGAAACATTCAGATAAAGCATCGCCCCACTTGATTGGATTTCTGTTTTCTTAGAAAACCAGGTCTATAAATTAACTGAGATTGCAGTCAAGCAAGTGTCACTGCCGCACGAGTGGATATTTGGTTTCATACGCACAAAGCATCTCTTTCAATATCTCTCAATGTGACTGGCCTAAGAACTTTGGTTGAATCAGATTCTGGAGGGAAAAAAAAGTGGAGAGATTGAATTTACACCTCCCACAGAGTCAAGTTTGGTCTGCCATAATTCCTCACAGCACACACACACACACACACGCAAGCACACACTCACACATATATAAAAGTGACACAGATAGAGAGGGATTTGTGCATCCTTCTGCCAGCTTCACCGGTGTTTCCATCTCTGCCCTCCTGAGCATGCTGCAAACAAACAGTTCATAGCAATGTAAATGGTGTGGAAAGTGCCGCATAGGGACATGATGACCACAGCCATTCTCTTCCGAGGCGCAGACGAGGAAATGAAAAACATCACCACTTCACTCCAGTCCCCCATTATCTTTTATCTTACCAGTGAGAGTTGCTTTCATGTTTTCAGTTTATATCCACAATAGGCTAAATATTTCAGTCTCTGTCGGGTCAGCCAGGTGGCAACAGATTGACAGTCGTCTGTGATTATGCTCATGGTGGCGCAGATCGCTTCATATTTGTGAAATAAAATGTAACAATTCTATTTTCAGTCGCAAAGCGAACTCCCTCTCAAAACAGTGGCAACCACAGCAAAACCAATACCTGAGAGAGTCTTTCCAAGCAAAAAGCAGAAACAGTCCGTCATGTTACACCAGAAATATCTGTCATTTTGGCATTGCATGTGTCTATCAATCTTTCTGGTCTCTGTTGTGTTATTTCAGACATGCATGCAACAAATCTAAGTTCACATATTGACGTGATCAAAAAAGAGTCAGGCTGGAGAGCACTTTTCCCCTGCACGTGAGTTCGTTTGATGGTTAAATCATTCAGAAGGTGTTTGAATTTTTAACATTTTGTCTTTTATCCTTAAACTATCATCTACCTTTTCATTCCTGTGCCTTCGTGTTATCTTTGAAACCCGTCCCTGGCTGTCTGTAATGTAAAACGGGACAAAATATCCTGCTGCAACTACAGCTTCTAATAACTTTGATGGAAGTCTCTGCACTGGCTGTATCTAGAAGCTGGTAGACATCTGCTTAAACATCATCAAAACTGTATGCACGTTTTTCACAGCGTTAGGTTCAAACAATGTCTGGTACAATAGTCAGTTAGGCAACTTGAAGATGTCCACTCACCCCTCTCAAAAGGCTGGCCATTAACCGCTGCTGCTTTCATCTTGAGGGCCTCCCTGGCAGATGTGTCGCAGTGTGAGCCTTTATTAGTATCCTGGTCACTATCAGCCTGGTCACTATCACCATGGCCACTGTCTCTCAGGCTCGCTCGTTCTGCATCCTTAAATGTTGAGCTGCAGCAGAACAGAAGAAAAAGACAACTAAAACACAACTTACTGTCACTTCTGAGTGAGAATCTCCCTCTTTGATAGCCAGAGTCAGGAAGTGTTTTGATACTGCTCTTACCTTTGAACAAACGGCTGCCTGCTGCCAGAATAATTGGGCTCTGAGGAGAAATTTTCCGTCTAGAAATGAAAGAGGAAACAACAATATGAATTGACCACTTTTGAACAACAAGCCTAAATAACACGAGATTAGAGATCAGATCGGAAAATAAATGGATTTTGGACTTTTTAACATGTTTATGATGACACCCGAATGATATCTGTAAACAACCACAGTCATCTGCCAGTGAGGACAGCACAACAGCATCAAATCACTATTGTGACCACATGTGTTCTCCTTGGCATGGCAAAGAGTTAGCATTAGCTACTGTCATTAGGGTCATTTTCCCTCTATCTTGAAAGTAGTGTGCTTGTGCTGATCCCACCCACATGGCGTAGTGATGGGTGACAGTGCCAAGCCTTGTCGTCTGTCTTATCATCTTGAAATGAGACAGCACTGGATATTTACATAAATTGCATGAGATATTTCTGCAGTGCAAAACAGTAAAACAAGCCCATGCTGTCAAATTAGCATGTTAGCTGGCTCGGGCATCCAACCTCACCATCTCTACAAGGCAAAGCTGGAACCTATTACTGGTCCTATTGTGCCAACTTTGGATGCGGATGGGTGGATATGGCCCATATTTCTGGAGGGGGGGTGGGGTGAAATATGTGATTGTAAGGTTATGCTGTGTGAATCTAGCTGTCTGGTGCACATTGGTTCAGTAATGTGATCGGACAAGCTGCTCAAACACCTGTCCAATCCCACATTTCAGGCAAGGTTTTGTTTTCGCTCTACGGCAGTGAATCTGGCAGGGTCGCAGCAGCCTTGTTCAAGACTCACACTGTTTTCATGTCTAACTGAGTGGACTCTCAGTTTATGAAGACCAACTGTGCCATTCTGCAAGGAAAGACTTGCAGTGGAGCAATTTGAAAGTGGTTCTCAAATGCAGACAGAGAAAAAAAAGAGTCTTTTCAGTGCACAGATATTTAAAACACATAATTACAGTTCAACAGCAGGTTGTCATATTGTGCTTTGCATGTAGAGAATATACCATAGCTTTAAAACAGAGAAGACTCTGTTCACAGAGCAATGTCCCCCTTTTTAGCCACTTTCTTTTTTTTGACAGATTTGTGTGCCAAAGCGTGTGCAGATAAGTGAGAATGAAGGAAAGATAAGAATATAGTGGAGGATCCTCCTTACCTGTATCACTGACATCCTATTTGCTGGAGTGTCGGAGCTGAGCCCGGCAAAGCTGGAGTGGCACCCTGACCTAGGCACCGTCAGGCTGTTCGGGGTGGTTTTCAGGTACATGACCTCTGACCTTGGAAGCGTGAGGGGCAAAGGGCTCTGGTAGTCAAAACATATTGGTGAGGTGATGAGGGAAGGGCTGCTCACCACGTTCATCCGGCTCGCAGAATCTCTTTCCTCCATCTCACTCTGCACCAGCATGATGTCACTCTTGTTGATCCTTTTCTTTTTCCCCTTCCCCACTGGAGGATTGGCGTACTCAGCCATGCGGCAGTTATAATTCCCATTCTCCTTATCTTGATGCTTGGACTTGACAGCGATGGCGGTCATGACAGCTAAGAGCATGACAGAGATAATGCAGAGGGTAACTATGAGGGGCAGGGACACATCCCATTGCTGCTGCTCCCCGCTCGTGCTGGAACCCCCTCCTGCTGCTGTCTCTGTGTTCGCCTTAATGATCAGCTTAGCCACGGCAGATAAGGGGGGCTTGCCATGGTCAGTTACCTTCACCACCAGCTCAACCACTGGGGCGATCTCCTCCCAGAGAGCGTGGGAAATTCTGACCTCTCCTCCCACTGGATCCATCTCAAACAGGTGGTCATCGTTTCCCTCTGTGATCTCGTAAGTCAAATGTCCACTTTCTCCGTGGTCATGGTCCACTGCTTTCACTGTAGCAACGATGTACCCAATACCCACATTTCTAGGCACTGGGATTTCAGCCGTATCATTTTGAAGAAGAGGTAAAATGATAACTGGAAGATTGTCATTTACATCAAAAATGTTGACCCTGACTGTTGAGGTGCTCTCCATGTGAGGAGAGCCACCATCTTTAGCCTGAACTTTGAACTCAAAGGATTTAGTTTGCTCGTAATTGAAAGAACGTGATGCATAAATGGCTCCGTTGGTGGGATTAACAGACACATAGGTGTACACTGAAATGTCTCCTATGTGGGATGGCAATATGGAGTATGACACAGTTCCATTTCGACCTACATCTGGATCGTGGGCCAAAATTGAGCCCAGGTACTCCCCTGGGATGTTGTTCTCAGGCACCTGTAGCACATACAATGACTTCGTAAAGCGTGGAGCATTGTCGTTCTCATCTAAGATTTTCACAGTAAAAGACTTTGTGTTGTTTAGAGAAGGGATCCCATTATCTCTTGCTACAATTGTAACATTGAATTCATCTTTTGTTTCTCTGTCCAGAGGTTTATCTGTGAGCAGAGTGTAAAAATTATCATTGTTTTCTTGCAGTCTGAAAGGTACGTTTCCCAGCACCCGGCACTGGAGCTGACCGTTACGGCCCGAGTCTTTATCCGTCACTCTGACCAGAGCTATGACGGACTCTGGAGGAGCTGCCTCACTGATGGCTCCCTGCCGGACAGAGACAAAACTTATTATTGGTAAGTTATCATTTTTGTCAAGCACTTTGACTGTGATTTTACAGTGGCCCGGTATGGGATTGGGCCCCATATCCTTTGCTTGAACATCAAACTCGATGATTGGATTGTCCTCAAAGTCAATTTCTCCCTGGACCTTGATGACGCCAGTATTTGGATCTATGGAGAACAAATCTTGAATTCTCTCAGATGCATATCCAGTAAAGGAATAAACCACCTGCCCGTTGCTTCCCTCATCTTGGTCTGTGGCATTCAGGTCTATAAGCACTTTTCCTGGAGGTGAATTCTCAGGAATCTCTAGTACATAGGAAGATTTATCAAATACTGGGCTATTGTCATTTGAATCAGTCACTCTGACGTTGATCTGCATGGAGCCTGATCTCGGATACTCCCCACCATCGATTGCAGTGAGAAGAAGGGTGTGATGGCTCTGATCCTCCCTATCCAGAGGTCTCTGAACCACCAGCTCTGGGTATATAGTGCCATCACCCCTCACTTTTAAATCCAAAGAGAACGTATTGTAGTCATCTCTTGTGACCTGATAGGTTTTTATCCCATTTTCCCCTGAATCTGAGTCATGTGCAATAGTCAGAGGGAAACGCGTCCCAGCTGCTGCGTTCTCTGAAACATCAATATTAACATGATCTGAGGGAAAACTGGGAGAGTTATCGTTTATGTCCTGTATATCAATCTTGATCATGCAAATTTCCTTGTCGTTGGCAAACACTTCCATGGAGAGCTGGCACTTTGGGTTGCGCCTACATAACGTCTCCCTGTCAATCCTTTGTTTGGTGAAAATTAGTCCACTCTCTGGGTCAACATCCACCAGATGTGGTGCAGAATTCTCCAGCACCCTGAAGTTAGATTTTTTCCCTCTCTCAATGGTCCCATAGCCAGCGTCTTTCGCGATATTCCCTATAACGGTTCCAGGTCCTTGCTCCTCTGGGACAGAATAATTTAGATTTTTCAATGTCAGGGCTTTAACCCAGAAAAGAAGGAAAATGGGAACAGAGAGACGCATCCCTTCAACTAGATATGCAGCAGTGGTAGACAGGAAAAAAACCCTTTTGACTTTCAACCTGTTGATTACAGCAAAGCTAGAGTACTAAACCCACAACAGGCATGTGGTTTACGCCGATCTCACACTAATTAGGTATTACACTGATTCATGAGCCGTTGTTTGTTTTAAATCATCTCTTTTTCATGCCGTGTGCCTATGAGGAACTCTTTCTGTAAATAAAGATGACCGCTAGACGACACCTCGTGTATGAATAAAATATTAAACCAAGCATCTTACACGAGAACTGCTTTGTTTTTGTTATTTTTCCCTTCCTGATGAATAATCGATGACTCTAAAGTATTAATATTCCCAAACGTATTCAAGGTTAAAGCGTTTGAATCGCGTTGTGAAGGTTATGCAGACCGTGCGGCTTACAAAAGCGCATTGCCCTCATGCGACATCTACACCTAGGCTACAGCAAACACTGACATGGCCATTCCAAATGCAGCATTGCCCCCGATGTTACCATTCACAACGCATGGACTTTTTTTCCCTGTGCGGCACACTGTTGCATACGCGTTCCGTCCGTGCTGCACATCCAGCCTCTCCATGCCACAAAGTGGGATAAAGCGCTGATCCTCCTGTCCAACCTTTTGTGTTCCCGTCATTCAAGACCATCTACAGCACAGCAGCGACTTTTGCCCGATGATTGTCCAGTAATCAGTCCAGTAATCCCATAATCCAGTCCAATTGGACCCAGCGCCCATGCATCCTTCATTCAGACAATTCCCGTCTTCTCTGACACACAAGCACGCGTAAAAGAATAAAAAAGGGAAAAAAGATTTCAGATAATCAGGATGAATCGCTTCTCCTGCGCTCACAGTTCTCTCCGCGTCAACTGTTGAAACCTGCTCCCCTCTCAGTGAGCCGATCTGACCGGAAACCTCTCGAAGGCTGCACAACACGCTCCTCTGTGTTTCTTGGCGCATTTAACATAGTTTCTGATCGTCTTCCAGCGAATGAGTGAAGAGTGACAGATCTTGCCTTGGGGGGAATTTCTCCAATAGGTCTGGCAAGATCGCATGAAGAAGGGCTGTTCTAGTGCTACGTGATTCATTTACTGATGCGTGCGCGCAGCAGCAGCATCGGGAGGGGGGCGTGCTGGTGGATGCTGCTCCTAATACGTGTCGATGTGAACTGGGGATTATAGATAGATTGATGAAATGTGTCTGGCATGGGGATGCAGGAGGAGCAGGGAGGACCTGACAAGTGGTCATTTTTTTCCAGAAGAGGGGGTGGAGAAAGGGAGAGGAGGAACAGATGGCCAACATGGTGTGGAAAAATATAAAAGTGAGGCTGACAAAATGTTTGAAGACCTGAGAGTGCCGTGTTCTGGGTTGAAGCTCCTTAGGTATTCATTATAAAAAGATTCACTTTAATTATTAAAAACAACAGACCAACACCTGCCTGTTCTGCTGCCCCCATGTTGTCATCACCGGCTTCCAGAAAACTCAATATGAAAAGAGGAGACAGACTGTGGATGTTTTCAGGATAATCTCCGTAAAGGACATGAGACAACTGCTCACTCCTCTGAAAGAAACAAGGCTTATTTCACAGCTCAAATATCACAGCTGTTGGTATAACCTGCCTTATGCAAGCCATCACATTCGCCTCCAACGGCACATCAATCTCATATCTTAGACATTATAAAAAAATATATAGACTGACATTTTGTTCACTCAGCATTTCAACAATATGACATTTGCATTTTTATTCTCACTTGACCAGATCTTGGTCGGGGCCTCCTTGGCGATGCTGGTACCCTATATGAGAACAACTCTGAGAGGAGGTTGTGTCAACATGAGGGCAAGATGACTCTCCTTTAATTCCATGTTGCTCATGGACTAAAATCAACCTTGAGTTGAGTTCATTTTCATTGTCTGAAACATGGCGGCTTTCTTCCTCTGGGGAGCATCAACTTTGGCTGGCTGGGGTGCAGCCTGCATAAATTGGCCATTTCTGCAGGTAAGAGATAAGGACAACAAAGGGAAACTAATTATCATTCAGTCTATGTTAAAACCTCAGGAAATAGCTTCAATTGACGATTGTGTCGGCATTGTCACAGTCATACCGTTTAATATGATCTGAGCTCAAAATGAGAGGGTGGTTTATGTCCGTAATAAACAGGCCACAACCTAATGCCAATGTTCCTCCAAAACCAGACCACTTTGTCTCAGATGGCTTTATCTTTGTCTAATGAGACCACAGCACCTGACCTGCTGTCAAATGCAATTTCTGCTGCTTATTGGTCTCCAAACAGAGGTACCCCCAAGGGGTGGCCAAGGGAGGCCAAGACCCCCCCCTCCCCCCAATAAATTGCTGGCCACCGCCTCCTCTCATGAAAGACCATGTTAAGTCAAAGTCATTTTTGCACAAGCCATACATTCATTTTCTTTAATCAAGACATAAACGTAAAAAACAATAAATAAATAAATAAATAATGAATAAGCAAACTTTCTAAATGGCCTAGTGGTATGAGTGCTTTCCCTGAGACTGGGAGGTTGTGGGTTCAAATCCACAGTCAGTTCGTAACAAAGACCATTTAAATATGGGACCCAATGCCTCTCCACTTGACACTCAGCATTCAGGGGTTGGATTAGGGGGTTAAACCACCAAATAGTTCCTAAGGGCAGCCACAGCTGCAGCTCACCGCTCCCCACGGGGATGGGTCAAATGCAGAGATGTAATTTCACCAGTGTGTGAGGATAATGTGACTTTAATTTTGAATACAAATTTCATTTAAAAAAGTATCTATGTTGCTGCTGCTCACCATTTTAATAAAGAAGTATGAATATCAATATTTTTTGTTGATGCTTTTGTTAAGACAGCAACAGGTGAACTAAACAATTCAAAAACCCTAAAACTATAAATGTTGAAATAAATATAATTGAAATAAGGGACATTTTTTTCTGAAATGTTTTAGTTTCTCAAATGTGAGGTAAATATGTTGTATGCACACTGATTTTCTTATGACAAAGAATGAAGGAGCAATGCACAGCTAAAGATTAAACGCTCCCAGAATTACCACAAGTAGCAATTTGATGTGCCAGCCTAAACCTTTCACTGCCCCCCCATGAAAATTGTCTGGGGGTGCCACTGTCTGTAAAGCACACCAAGTAGATGCATCAGGTGCTTTGTGACAAATTGATTTTTACCGGAAAGCACATATTTGCCATGTGTGCCTAAAAATCGCATACCTGTTGTTAATTCTAGGAGGAAATGACAAACAGCAGCCATGCTCCATTTAAGCACACTTGTAATATCTTAGCATCTCTCTCATGTGATTCACTTACCACTCAGCGCGAGCGTGATTAAAGGTGAGATTAAATTGTTTATCATTCTGTTTTTGCTCCCAACGCCAGTTGCGTTGCTCTTCAAGCTGCACACAGGAATACTGATGGCGGGGAAGCAGGAATGATGATCGAGATGAGCCACTGAATCTTTCTGCAGAGTAAATGAGCAACAAAATAAGTTCTGTTGTGAACAAATGTCTCCATAAAGCAGTTTGTAAACATATTAATTACATAAAATAGAACATACAGAGACATAAACATCAAAAAACTCAAATCAGAATATTCATATTAGATCACTAAAATGTAATTACTATCTTGTAGTAATCTTTATTAACATGTTGTAATAATGACTCATATTTCTGTATAACCTGTCTTAAAAGGACAGCTCATTAATTTTAGTGCCCTAAAAACCCTCTCTCTTATACTTGTAGCAAACCATGCAGAAAAATGTAATTCAATGTGTCAAGGGTTTGAGACGTCTCCTGAAACTTCTGCTCCTTTTCAGTGGAGATCAGAACACAGATCTGTTTAGAGCGACCATTTTTTAGAGAAAAGTTTTGAATTTTTAAATGCATTGGAAAGGCAAAAGAAAATCCAGTTTGCAGAGAGCTTTTAAATAAAGCAACAGGAGCTTGTGTTGTTTGGGAGAAAAGTGTCAGAGAGATCATATTGTGCTTAACAAGTGTTTGGAGGTGCGTGCTTTACACTTTTTTCATATATGCTTAACAAATACAAACAAAAAAGAACAAAACAAGCCTGGAATATAGCAGACAATTGTGCTTTCTCTCTCTGTAAATCAATAGTTTCATTTGTTTGCCACTTTGGATGAACAGAGACTGTTGGGGTAAAGCATAAAACGAGCTCTAGCGAGGTTTAGTCCCGAGTACAATCTGAGGTTAGATTGAGGCAAAAAGCACTCGTATTAACAAAGTTACAGAAATTTCACATTAATAACCACTGGTTTAATTTGTCAAAGTGTTTTCAGCGTCTGAACAAAACCACCAAACAGTTTAAAAATTCAGTAGACCCCCTTTTGAAAAATACACCTCAAACTGGATATGTTGGAAACAAATGCACATTCTACATTTTTTTCAACTGCTAAATACATCACGTAAAGGGATATTCCACCACTAAGTGGAATTTAGTTTGTTGCCATATTTCCCAGAGTTAGATAATTGGGAAGAAGCATTTTGTAACCAGCCCAGCCATTCTTCTAATCTGGCATTGTTATGCTTGCTTTAGCTTAGCATAAACAATGTAAGTGAATGGTAACAACTAGCATTTCAATCATTCAAATTCAAAACACCTACTTTCGTATACACAAACGTGTGGCTAAAGGCTTATACCCGGTACAGTTTTTGAAGGAACAGCAAAGTAAGTTGTACTAAAAATGGCAATAAAGTATATGTCCTTGCAGCGGAGTCTTACAGTGGTGCTTTGTCATAATGTAGTCCCAAGTCTAAATCAGCTCCTGTGATTCCTTTGTGTTATTTTTTTTTCATTTGCAATCAATATAATTATTGGTCACCAAGAAAAATGAGGATCATTGAGTAATTTTCATGACTTTTTACACAAAATGCTAGCTGTTACCATTCACTTACATGGTTTATGCTAAGCTAAAGCAAACGGAATAATGCCATATTAAGAGAATGATTGGGCTGGTCACAAAATGCTTTTTCCTTCTTATCTGATTCTGGGGAATATAGCAACAGACAGAATTTTACTCAGGGGTGGAATATCCCTTTAAACACAATCTGTTATAAAATTTCATCTAGGTTTCATAAAACACATCTGTTGTTGTAAATGAAGGGTGTATGAATGCAGTATTATAAGCAGCATGGCTGACACTGTTACACTGGGTGGCATGATGCTTTGTTACGATGAACATGAGAGTTGTTTTATTTTTAGTCAGTCCCACATACACCACCCTGCTGTTTTAATTTGCTGGCATACCAAACATGCATTAATCTGCAGCTGAAAATAGACCCCAAGAAATGCCCTATTTACCAACAAGTCCTCCAACCCGAGCAGCCAAATAGGCTGTTTGTACCGACCTCCTAATAACACAAAAAAGCACATCAGCCGCTGAAGATAGGCCACAGAGAAGACGATGAGAGTTAACTGTTTCACTGACAGTGTGATGAAGGCTTCAGCATTTTTTAGGGATAATTTGTCAAAATTTAATTATAGACAAAAGGTGTTTTGGGTCAAAACAATTACTTCTATAAAATGTTTGTGTTAAGTATCTCTGCCATAATAACGACTTGTGTTCCTAATGATAAAATAATGATTCTGCAGTGCAACAGGAATCTCAGTGTGGTAAAGACAAATGTGGCTAATTATGATGCAATTAAATAATTCATGATGTTCAAATTTCATACAATTAAACTTAATTAGGGAAAGACTGATTTATTTTTCTTCATTTTACATTTTATGTGCACCATTTGATTATTTATCTTTCTTTTTGTAGTCAGCTCTTACAGCAGGATTAGTCCTGCCCACCTCTTATCTCACCTAACTAAACTACAGTATATTAATAAACATGCAATAGTAGATGGAAACTGTCAGCTTTGCATTCATTTTACCAATTTCCTGCATATCTGGTTAAAGTTAAAGCTACAATGGCAAATCTGCTAGCCTAAAACATTTTTTCATGCCTTTCTAACCACCGTTCTAACATACAGTAGTATAGCTATAAAATATACTGTGGAGATAAAAAAAAATGAAGAAAAAAAATGAAGTGGTTCTCTCGCATTTGTCTTAAAACCTCCGCCAATAAGACGGCTCGGTGCGAAACCAACGATTGGACCATCCGGTTGTCTGTCTCACAGAATCGCTACACTTCCATACGTCCCTGGGTCCTCCATTCATTACATGCTCGTGCATTTGGTGATCACTAAACAGTGTTTTATATTAAACTGCATTGGCAAATATGCAGGTATCTTTGTTTTTCTCAATATCTACTCTACGAAATTATCTATTTAATTTACGTAACCAAGTTATGTCATATGGTTTCACTAATAGTTGTTTAAATGTTAAGTGTAATTAACATTATTATAAGGTGTTGTGTTAAAGGTAAATCCATATTACTCTTTACATTTAAGCAACTAGGTTTAGTGGAATCAGTTGACATAAAATGGCTAAGTAAATTCAATATTCCATTATTTAGCGTGTAGATTGTAAATCTGCATTTTAGATGTCTAGTGCAGAGGAGTCAAGACCAAGGTCAAAATCATCTAGTCAAAAGTTCCCAGGGGCCACAAAAATATGACTTTTTTGGGATCGATAAAATGGTAAAACTTTGAACCTAAAATGTTAATTTGTGTCGATTAACACCAACAGCCGACTGGAGGTATAAAATAACATTATTATAGAAATGCAACTTGGGACCACACAAAAAATTATTTTGAGTGTCACACTTTGGGAATGTTTTTTTTTAGAGTGATTATTGTCTATTTAGGGCTCAAGAAATGAGTAGGGTTGGAAATGAGTTCTTATCCACAAACATGTTTGAAACTTTACTCCGTCTGTCCGTCACCACTGTGACACATCACAGACAGTTCTGCAGACTAACGCAAACGATGCTCAGCCCCAACTATAAACTTTACTTCCACTAGATTAGTCTGTTTTTGAGGCCCTGTTTTTTTTTTTTTTTTTTTTACTTTACTCACAACTTTACTCTCTACAAAAAGAAATCCAGCACCTAATACTTCAAATGGTTAGGGTTTATAAACACTGGGGATATTCCCAATGGACAGGATATCATTAAGGGTTTTTTCTCAGTCTTTGCAGCACTGTTAAGAACATTGAGGTGAAGCAACAACTAGCTAGCAGGTGATATATCACACATCATGTTAATAATTACTGGGCTTTACAGGCTGTTCATTTTCCACTGAGTATTACCTACTGCTGCAAGGAGAAAGCTAGGTGGGTGATGATGTTTTTGTTTGTGTCTGTGTCTTGTGAACCACTGGAAGGACTTTCAGAA
The DNA here is from genome assembly GCA_006937985.1 of Aphyosemion australe. Classification (NCBI taxonomy): domain Eukaryota; kingdom Metazoa; phylum Chordata; class Actinopteri; order Cyprinodontiformes; family Nothobranchiidae; genus Aphyosemion; species Aphyosemion australe. Next base: position 2,609,500 of record SSNS01000045.1, read on the forward strand.
ATTTCAGAAAGTAGATCCTTTTGGAGTCAGTCCAATTCTAGATGACCACAAAAGCAAATCAACCTTTGCAAACAAGAAAACACGGTTTAACACAGTTAAATCTGGAAAAAAAGTGTGTGGAATGTGGTAGTGGCTGAGTCATTCAAAACAGAAACTGATCATATGAGATGTTGCAGTCTTGGATGGAACTGCACAAGATTTGACCAACACATCTGTGACTCTATTTCTCTGCATGATAGAAAGTCATAGTTAATGCATTATTTTAAAGACAGCTTAGTCTATAATTTGTTGTCAGACGCGGGGGCAGCAACCTAAGGAGGGAGGCCCAGACTTGCAGATAAAACTCGTTTTGGCCGCTTGTATTCGCGATCTCGTTCTTTCGGTCACAAAGCTCGTGACCATAGGTGAGGGTAGGAATGTAGATCGACTGGTAAATCGAGAGCTTTGCCTTCACGCTCAGCTCTCTTCACCACAACAGACTGGTACACCGCCCGCATCACTGCAGACGCAGCACCAATGTGTATATCGATCTACTGATCCATCTTTCCCTCACTCGTGAACAAGACCCCAAGTTACTTAAACTCCTCCACTTGGGGCAGGACCTCGTCCCTGACCTGGAGAAGGCTTTCTACCCTTTTCCGACTCAAGACCATGGTCTCGGATTTAGAGGAGCTGATTCTCATCCCAGCTGCTTCAAACACAGCTGCGAACTGCTCCAGCGAAAGCTGGAGATCTTGGTCTGATGAAGCCAACAGGACCACATCATCTGCAAAAAGCAGAGACCTGATCCTTAGGCCACCAAAACGGATCCCCTCACCACCTTGGCTGCACCTAGAAATTCTGTCCATAAAAGCTATGAACAGAATCGGTGACAAAGGGCAGCCTTGGCGGAGTCCAACTCTCACCGGAAACGAGCCCGACTTACTGCCAGCAATGCGGACCAAGCTCTGACACTGGTTGTACAGGGACCTAACAGCCCGTATCAAGGGGCCTGGTACCCCATACTCCCAGAGTACCCCCCACAGGGCCCCCCGAGGGACGCGGTCGAACACCTTCTCTGAATCCTCAAAACACATGTAGATTGGTTGGGCGAACTCCCACGCACCCTCCAGGACCCCCCCAAGGGTATAGAGCTGGTCCAGTGTTCCACGGCCGGGACGAAAACCACATTGCTCCTCCTGAATCTGAGGTTCAACACTCCAACATACCCTCCTCTCCAGAGCCCCTGAATAGACCTTACCAGGGAGTGTGATCCCCCTGTAGTTGGAACACAACCTGCGGTCCCCCTTTTTAAATAGCACCACCCCGGTCTGCCAATCCAGTGGAACTGCCCCCCAATGTCCATGTGATCACCTCAGTGACCTCAGCTCCAGAGATTGGAGAGCCCAACCCCAAATCCCCAGACTCTGCTTCCACACTGGAAGACGTGCCGGCGGGATTGAGGAGGTCTTCGAAGTACTCGGCCCACTGATTCACAACGTCCCGAGTCGAGGTCAGCAGCACACCCTCCCCACTGTAAACAGTGTTGGTAGTGCACTGCTTTCCCCTCCTGAGATGCTGCATGGTGGACCAGAATCTCCTCAAAGCCGTACAGAAGTCTTGTTCCATGGTCTCACCGAACTCCTCCCACACTCGAGATTTTGCCTCTGCGACCACCCGGGCTGCATTCTGCTTGGACTACCAGTACCCATCAGCTGCCTCCGGAGTCCCACAAAAAGACCCGGTAGGACTCGTTCTTCAGCTTGACAGCATCCCGCGCTCGGGAACTATTTGGTGGTTCAACCCCCCAATCCAACCCCTTAATGCTGAGTGTCAAGCGAGGAGGCATTGGGTCCCATTTTTTCAAAGTCTTTGGTATGACTCGACCGGGTATCGAACCCCGATCTCCCAGTCTCGGGGCGGACACTCAGGCCACTAGGCCACCGGAGCTTTTTATCCCTTTCCCTAATGTTGGGTTGTCTGCACTGTCACTTGTGGAATAAATGCAAATGTCAAGGCAAAATATTATTGTGGGATTCTAAAAACAAGTTAAAAATGAAATATATTTTGTTTATTTGTCTAATTGCAGTACAACCAGATATTAACCTTTCACAGCTGGCCGTAAGTCGCCCGTTTGACGATTGTTCAAACACACAGTGGAGCTGTGTCCCTGCCTGCATGTGTGTGCAAAATAAAACAGCACAACACTTCTCACAAGCCTTGTTATCATGGTACGTGTCGAATAAATTATTTTTGTTACAGACCAGATGTGGATTTGCATATAAATGCAAATCCTCAAGGGTCAAAATGCCAGCTCTCCAACATTTGGATTCTGAGTCGGAAACTCATGAGTCAGGCTTCACTCTCCAGAGTGTCGAGGTTAAGGGGTTGGTGTTGCATCAAATTTTTAGGGAAGCTTTCCTGGGATTGAAAAGTAAAAGGAAAAAATGAAAACAATGTAAAAATCTGATGTTTGACAGATTTTTTATTGTTTTTTTTTATTAGTCATTGTTACTAAAAGGGGCTAAGACAAGTGACTGTGAGTGTATAATTGGCTTTTTTGTAGATTTGTTCAACTACCTGCATTATACCTTCCAAATTACCTGCTCATCAATGCTTATAGTTAAACACTCAGCACAGTTAACTGAACAGAATTCACATTCAGTTCACATCAGTTCGTTCTGACTGAAATCATGAATGTAATTATGAGAAATAAGAAAACAAGAACATGACCTTAGGTTGGCTGACTGACAGCTCCCAAGTTTCTGCATTTGCAATAAGAGTAAGCCAAGGTCTGAACATTTAATTTTGTTCACTGGTCTGAGTCGTATAGATGTTTCTGAAATGCTCCTACGTGCTGTTAAATGAGCCAAAATGTCAGTCAGTCAAAGATATTGAACAGGTATTATTAGGCTTTATTTGCTTTTGGCTTTTTTTACTGCATAGATCTTGTCAAAGAACCTAAACCAATGCTATAATACAGTCTATTCTAGCACATTCCTTTATTCCTTTCTGCTTCCAGATAAAATATAAGCGAGCAATGCTAATATACCGTCTATTCTACAAATGACTAAACACTCATATATTATGAATATACCAGCAAATCCATACTATTGACCGTTTAATCAAGAGCATTCTGTTAAAGAATCTGGAATTGTATAACACATTAGAGCTTTAATTGTAAACAGCCAAAGCTGCAAAGACTACAGTATTGCAAGCATAAGGAAGAATTACTTCCCAGTAAAGATGCATTGATTATTCATCCCAGTAATGACCCAGTAATGACCTCGTGTCCTGACTTGTTAGACCCAGAGATCTCCAAAACCTACCACGCAACTTGAGAGACTCCAGAAACAAATTACTGCTCAAATTTCAGAACAAGTTCACAACACATGCTCAAAGTCAATACATTTTTTTGATCAAACCCAAAGTTGTATTGACTTTCTTTTTCTTCGTATCGTGTGTTTTCAGAATTTTAATTCAGGCTTTCAACAAGACTTGGCAGATCGACTGAGAGCATTGTTCCTCACTGACACTTTGTTTTAATGCCAAAAACATACTCAAAGCTTTCAAGCTAAATAAGGAGTCTACACTTAAGAGACATCTAAGCGCACCCAAAAGAGTGAGGCTGGCCCTGGAGTTAGATGCTGAAGTGGTGCAAAACATTTTAAAGCACGGCTCTGGGGAGCAGCATGGTGATGAAATGACAAGGAGCCCAAACAAAAACACTGGGGGAAAAAAGACTTCGCTGACTATGGAAAAAAAAATTAAATGGGTCAATGACTGTCACCTAGGGGTTTAAAGGAAATGTTTTAGACACATAATAGTAACTACACGATGACAAAAATAAACAACGGGAACAGGTTGTTGTTCTTTTCATATCCTGTGAAACCATCTTCTTTTATCTCTTTTTTTTAATCTTTCTTTACCCATGAAGGTCCAATTGAGAAAACTCTCAATCTCTCCTTCTGGGGGTGAGAAACTGGGATGGAACCATCGTCCCTTCAGTCAGCCACTATTTTACTATGCCACAGCCACTTTCATGTGGACATTTTTTAATTCCATTTGTTTGTAGAACGTCAAAAACAGGATCAGTATCTCCATCATGAAATTTGTGGAAACGTTGGAATAATCAGTGATAGAATTTTATCTTTGCTGTGAAAGTAAATTGATGTTTCCTTTTTTATTAAAAAGGAAACAAAGGAAACAAGAAAACAGTTTAACAGTTTCACAAGATTATTAAATAATAAAGTGTAATACAATATGATTTGATCTGATACATATGACAACATGACACGTTATACAACACAATAAAATTCAGTAGCATTCAATAAAAAATGTCTTCTTAAAGCAACACTTGACAAGTTCCCCATGTCTCCCTCCTACTTGTTGAAAGTGGAATTAAAATGGTTGTAAACAACCTGCCTGCAGCCTGCTGTAGCTAATGCTAACACTAACACACAAGTCAACTGATACTAAATAAACCACAAAGTAACAAGATCCACATTGTTAGACAAAAAAACTTTCATTTCTTACAAGTCCAGTAGCAACAAAGCCAGGTCACCATCAGTCCGTGATATTATAGCCTCCTTTAGCTCCCTCAAATGAGTGCAGGCCGCGCCGATGTTCACTCTGGTTTTATCTCTTTGCTTTGCCTCCAGAGACATTACTCTTTTTCTTCCAGGCTCTGCCATGATGCCAACAGAAAAAAAAATCATAATTCTTCTTTTTCTTCTTGTGCTTTTTATTGACAGTCAGCAAACTGAAAAAGCTAACTGATAGCCTTTATATTAGCTATCGGCAGAGTAAACAGCTATCAGCCATAAAGCAGGTATAGAGCTCTACCTCGTGAACCTACCCATGCCACAGAACATTTAAGTGCAGTTTCTGGTCAGCAGAGGGCTGCAGAGGTCTGTCAAATGCAAAGTTGGTAAGATTTCTACCTCAAGAATCACTGAAACCACTTTGAAAGCAATAGCTAAATAGCTGTTAAAGGTGTGGATCACTTGTTTAATCAATTCATTTGTTTTCTAATAGAAACTAATTCCTTTTAAGTTGTACTCTGGAGAAAAAAGCTCTGGTGCACCAGTTTCAGGAACTAGAGAATTGCCACATCAGAGGAGTCTCTTTTTTTCCTGATATTTGGATATCTCACCTTAGATTGGATAACAGCAACGCGACTCCACTGACTGTTTGCTTTGCAACATTGATGTTTTATCTGCACAAATAACACAAGCCTGGAGGAGTTCTGCTGTGTGGTGGAGTTGCTAATGCTCACTGTTACAACCCCAGGTGGCTCTGTTAGGAATATGGAGCAAGGTGCAACATAAAGAAACGAGTGGAAGATGTAAATCAAAAGCAAGATGGTTTATTTAATGGTTTCACAGTGGCAAATTTCCCAGTCGGTTTCCCCAGAAAATCACACTAAACGACAAAACAAAAGGCCTCTTCCATAAGGTAACAAACTAAAAGTAACCCTTTTGGGAGAAAACCCAAGGGACTTTCAAATGTTAATGAAACTAAAGGGGGAAACAAGATTGATCAGTTTCACTAATTAACTCAAGATCTGTCACAAAACAAATTAATATATAACAGAGAAACTAAACTCACTTAACCTTAGCTCATTTCCTGATAATCAAACTAAAATACAAGGCTAAGGATTTAACTGACAATAACAACCAGAACTAGGCTGGTTGCCACAATGGAAAACAAAAGCTCAAAAGCTTTTCACAAACAATTAGACTCTAAACAGTTACAGTCGTGGCCAAAAGCTTTGAGAATGACACAAATATTAGTTTTCACAAGGTTTGCTGCTAAACTGCTTTTAAATCTTTGGTTCAGGTGTTTCTGTGATGAACTGAAACAAACAAGCACTTCATATGTTTCAAAGGCTTTCATCAACAATTACATGACATTTATGCAGAATCATTATTTGCAGTGTTGGCCCTTCTTTTTCAGGACCTCTGCAATTGGACTGGGCATGCTCTCAATCAACTTCTGGGCCAAATCCAGACTGATAGCAACCCATTCTTTCATCATCACTTCTTGGAGTTTGTCAGAATTAGTGGGGTTTTGTTTGTCCACCCGCCTCTTGAGGATTGACCACAAGTTCTCAATGGGATTAAGATCTGGGGAGTTTCCAGGCCATGGACCCAAAACGCCAACGTTTTGGTCCCCGAGCCACCGAGGTATCACTTTTGCCTTATGGCACGGTGCTCCATCATGCTGGAAAATGCATTGTTCTTCACCAAACTGTTGTTGGATTGTTGGAAGAAGTTGCTGTCGGAGGGTGTTTTGGTACCATTCCTTATTCATGGCTGTGTTTTTGGGCAGAATTGTGAGTGAACCCACTCTCATGGATGAGAAGCAACCCCACACATGAATGGTCTCAGGATGCTTTACTGTTGGCATGACACAGGACTAAAGGTAGCGCTCACCTTTTCTTCTCCGGGACAAGCCTTTTTCCAGATGCCCCAAACAATCGGAAAGGGGCTTCATCGGAGAATATGACTTTGCGAATGGACTGCTGAGGACTGGGGCAAAGTCAGATTCTCCGAATGAAGTGCTTGTAATTATATTTCAGTCCATCACAGAAACAACTGAAACAAAGATCTAAAAGCAGTTTAGCAGCAAACTTTGTGAAAACTAATATTTGTGTCATTCTCAAAACGTTTGGCCACGACTGTATGTGTAACTCACACGAAGCATCTGACAAGTGGTTTAACAAAAGCATAAAGCTTATCCAAAATACCCAAGTTCCTAAGAACACAAATAAGTCAAAAGACTAGATGACGCGGGACTACAGCACTGATCTGCATCCTCACTCTCCCAAGAGCATGGGTGATCTGTTCCACTTTATGAGGTACTGCTCATTCTGCAGCAGGGCGCTGTCCTTGGTGCTGATTTCCCTCAGCGCACAACCAAGCGGAGCTGTTCAAGGTCCTAAAAGCAGGAAGAAACAACAGCAACCAGAGCACACAGGCGGCAGCCATACAGCTAAAGGTTAGCTTCTACTAGCCGAGTTGTTCTCTGCTGTTTGCTGGATGTTCAAACAACAACAGCCTTTCCTGTCACAAGTCAAGATGGGTGAGGCCATGAACATTGACAGTGTGACGTAGATCTGTCAGGCTTTTCAAACCCATATAAGACTATTTTCATGTTCAGCCTGCATGAAAAACACAGACTGTGTGATTATAATCAAAAATAATAATTAAAAAATGGTTTTCAATGTTCCACACCTTTGAAAACGTTTTAGTGTTGTTTTAAGGGAACTTTGAACTCTGTGCTTTCAAATAGATGCTCACAGAGACAACAGCTTAAGCAGAGATTATAGGGAGCCTAAATCATGCCCATCTACTTCCTCACCATGGGTCCCCTGAAGAACGGAAAAATGAATGCGAGTCAATGGGGCTATAAAAGCTGTTTTCTAATCCTGTTTGTCATGTGCCATAGATTTCACATATGATGTCCGTGAATTTTAAAGACACATCTTGATGCCAAGAAAGCACTTTTTTTCTAACGGGGGCAAAAGATATTTTAGGTTTTGTGTGAAAATATGTCCAGGACTACAAATGCGCATCACCAAATTGATGTCGTTGAACCAGACACGGAGAAGAGCAGAGGTAAAATGGCTGTAGGTTTAGCGAGCGTTGAATCCTTCCTTCAGGACAGAACCCCTATAAATCCTGCCATGTGGTAAGTAGCAGCTACGCTAGGGCAGAGGAGAGTCTGTGGTGGTGACATATATGCGTCGTGCTGACGTCTGATTTGTAGTCATAGTAATTATGAATTTTTACAAGCTGATAAATCTCAAAGTACGTGACAAACATGGTGAAAACACACTTCATTACTTTTCAATTAAATTGAAGCACAACATATGTGCTCATCAGGCGTAAGTCAAAGTGGATTAGAAAATAGCTCTTTTAGCCCCATTCACGTGCATTCATTTTTTCGTACTTCCGGGGACCCATGAGCCGACATGAAATCCTGAAATTGTGGCTAAACAGTGAAGGCTTTAACATCACAACTCCACCTCTCCTGGTGTGACTTCTTGTCTTCTTGCGCATGCGGGTCGCTTTGGGGCCGTGAAGCGTTCACACTGGAGAGTGTTTGATGTCGCATTTCAGTTATAATGTGAACAGCCACACAAAAAAATCGGATTTACTCAAAAAATCTGAATTGAGCATCAAGACCTGCAGTGTGAACCTAGCCTTAGAGGGCTTCCAGACCAGCATCGGCTCTACCCCACCTAGATAGGGTAGGGAGTGCGCAACCGGTCGTTTTTTCAGCCCTCTTCCCAAGGCGGTCTGTTTGACGCATACGTCAAGGCCGGTGTGAATGCACCATTACGCACGTTGGAGTCTAAATAATCCAATGTTGATGACAAAGCCGTTTCAAACGAACGTGGCTCCTGCGTTGCCGCCATGTTGCTTGGGTTCGCGGCCGCAGCGCTGACTTCATCGGCTACTCCCGCTCTGTGATTGGCCCAAAATATAGAGCGCTGTGATTGGCCCAACCAAAACTATAGCGAGCTGTGATTGGACAGCCACAGGCTGCGAGGGTTCCTATGAAGCGTGCCTAGACCAAACTCTGCAAAGCAAGAATTTGGTCTAGTTTACTAGGCTAGAGCCGGGATCCTCTGGAGGTTTCTTCCTGTTAAAAGGGAGTTTTCCTTCCCACTGTCGCTACATGCTTGCTTAGTATGAGGATTGCTGAAAACACACTGACACTAGTCAGTGTCTTGATGCAATCTGCTGGGTTCCTTATATAGGAAACGTTTTTACTGATTGGCTTAATGAACTGAACTGTATTGGAATGTTTACTTTGTGACGTGCCTTGAGACGACTCTTGTCGTGATTTGGCGCTATATAAATAAACTGAATTGAATTGAATTTGTTTGAAATTCAATTTTTTTTAAAGTTACTTTATTATTTGTAAACTACATACCCAAGCTTTAAGCTCTCTCTTCACCACAGCAGATAGGTACAATGTCTGTATGAATGCTAGCCTGGCAAGCCATCCTATATATGTGAATGACCCATAAACAGATCTCAGTCATAGGATGAAATAAGTACCTCTATCTGCTCTTGGCTCAAAGAAAAACCCAAGTCTAAATAGTCCAAAGTTGATGCCCAAGCCATTTCAAATGAGCTTCCACCATCTTTGTTGTGTCGCTCAGTTGCAGTAACATCTCGCTCTCTAAACCGATAGACCACTGTGCAAGACGCAAGGCTGGGCCTGCTAAGATTCCAATGGAGTGTGGCAAGACCAAGCAGCAGAGCAAAATCCTTTTGCTTTCTGCTACAGTTTGTCTACATCAGACTGGAGATAAAATCAGGTTTTCTGGTAACCATGTGTCTAATATTAATGCTTCATCCTTCAGGGATTTTTTAACACATTAAAATTCAGTTTGGGACACTTTCTGTTTAGTTATGTGACAAAAATACTCATAGAAAGAATTTCTTGAATTAATTGCTGAAGAGCCTTTGAAAGCATTTTGTGGAAGATTTAAAAGTCAATATATAGCACTGCTCAGTGGTGCAATGGTTGCAGGTGCCTCACAGTAGGAAGGCTTCCAGTTTGAATCCCAGCTGTAGCTTTTTTATGTGGAGTTTCATCTTATCCCCATGCAAGTGGGATTTCCCTTGATCCTCCAGTTTAAACACATGAACACTAGCTGAACTCACTGTTCTGATTGAGCTAGAGGTGTGAGCACATGTGCACATGGTGTAGGTTTCTGTGTTGGGCCTGCGATGGACAGTCCAATAACTTCTGGTATAGGCTCCAGCCACTCCGTGACCCTAAGCACGACAAAGCGAGAACAGAAAATGGATGAGTTGGATGGACAAATCTGAATACAGTCCACATAAAAATGAGCAATGGCCTAGCCTTAAAAAGAAATAAAAGATATGTTAGCATCAGCTCAGAAGTCCGGACTACAGAAGAAAAACCGAGTAGATTTAAAGGATTTTGTAAAGTGGTATGAACTTAATGAAAGCTACATTTTTGTTCCTTTAGAAAATCCACTGCTTGAAAGTTTGGCGAGGCCTGGGATGACCTTTTCATCTGAACCTTGAGCTGATCTAGACAAATTCCAATTATTATGCAAAATTATTTCCTTCTTGACTTCAGATCCACACTTGAAGGATAGTCTTGAAAGCAATATTTCTTCTTATTGAAACCTTACAAAGCAATAAACAATTTTACATCTATTCGTTTAATTAATTTGACTTTTTCATCCTTTCCTTTGAGGGCCAACGCTCAAAATGCTAACATTTATTTACAGCTTCTTGAATGCAATCCCTGAAAAGAGCTTCTGAGTCCTTTTACAAAAGACATGATCAGAGTAAAAACAACATGTGAGCCACTTTGTATTTGAGCTCTTTTTTTATTTTGCAGAGATGAATCTAAGCTGTCTCTCTCTTCGCTGGTGTCCCACACACAGGGTAACAGAAGAGCTGGCTGCAGCACTCTTAGGACTGGCAGAGAAGCAGCAGGTTAGAAAAAACAGAAAAAAAAACTCCTGGGAGAAATGATTCAAGCTATTGGAGATCCGAAGCGGTGAATAAAGTGAATGCAATTGAAAAGAGGAAATAATGGAGGTCGTGGTGTTTGATGTTCCTTTAGTGGTTACAAAAATAACTCAGCTGAGCGATGGGAATCAGTCACACCTGGTGAATCAGTGAATCTTAATGAAGACGTGTTTAGTTATTTCTTACAGTGCATTTTCAATAAACAATGTTAACAACAAGCTGGATCCATAGCTCTAAAAGAATGTGTGATTTATATATTTTTTTTTTTGCTGTGATGTCAGAGTGCAGTAATATTATTTGAGATGTGATTTTTTTATTTTCTGTTTTTTTCTTGTGTTTTTGTTGTGACAAGTGAGCACAAGGTCAAAACAGAGTTTATCCTCTGATATCACCTGCCAGTCCAGACAAGAGAAATGCTCACTGAAGGTGACATTACTTTGGTGTCTGTGTACGCCGCCGCTTTCATTTCCTGTGTGCAAAAAATTTACAACTTATGCTTTTGACAGGGAGGAGTAAACAGCTCTAATATGACCTGGGCTGTGATCTTCCAGTAAACAAAAAGTAAACCCGCCTCAGCCTGTGTGATCTTTAAAATCCAAAGAAAACAAAAACAAACCGCCACTTTTTTTTATTTATTTATTATTTTTTTTAATACAAGCCTTTCAAAAATCACTTGAGCTCACATAACAGCAAAAGACTTATTTTAAGACTCATATTAGGGGACGCCAAGTGAAAATGTTTAGTGTAAAAGATTTAGTGGACAGTTTTTTGCTATTTTAGCTGACTTTTCTTATGCTTAGAATGCATTCAACTAATTGAAAATGAAAATTGCCTAAAAACCATCACATACCAACATGTTTACATTTCACACAATTTTAGCAAATCTAAACATAAATGCTAAATCTAAATGTCAAATCCAAATGTAAATTTAAACCTAATTGTAAATGTTAAAATTAGGGGCAGCAGTAACTCAGGAGGTAGAGCGGGTTGTCCAGTAAACAGAAGGTTGTAGGATCGCTCCCGACAGAGAACTCTGCTGTTGTGTCCTTGGGCAAGACCAGTGGCGCCTGTGCTCAGCAGCCTCGCCTCTGTCAGTGCACCCCAGAGCAGCAGCGGCTTCATTGTAGCCCATCACCACCAGCCTGTGAATGTGTGTGTGAATGAATGAAAGATAGCACTTTGGAGTCCTCTGACTCTGAAAGGCACTAAATAAAGATCATAAATCTAAATGGAAACGATCAATTTAAATCTAAATGGGATTAAAAAATCTAAATCTTAAATCTAGATGTGAGTGAGCTAATTCTTTTGCACAAAACATTTCCACTTGGCATCCCATATAATGTTAACCTCATTTATGTGGTAACATTATTGGATGACAACAAATAGCTCCAGCCTGATTTAGTAGAGCTTGTGCAGATTCTTGCTGCAGGGGCGTATTATCTCAGGCCTGAAACATTATTTAGTATGCACTGGCTCAATCAACCATTCTCAAAAAGTCATTTAAATTAACTTCTTTGGCAGATAACTATCCAGAAAAGTGGCCCACAGAGGCAAAGGACTATCAGAAAATTAAAAAGGGCACTTTTTTTCTCTTTTCATGTAATAGAAATAGACTGAAACTGAACAAGGCAAAGCTGCGTAAGATGTCTCTTGACATACTGCATTTTCTTGCCTTTGTTTTTTTTCTAATAAATTCAAACAACATGATGCTTTTTTCTCCTTACATTTCCTTTCTGACAACATAATTTGCCTTTTTTTGTGCAGCTACGTCTTTGCGTGTCACTCATGCAGCAGCCATCATCAAACATGACAGCTAAATTCATTTTTCAGCGAAACACCGTCCAGATTATTAATACTTAATAAGAGGCGAGGTTAAAAACAACACGTGCGCAGCCCTTCCTCTGTCTCTCCTTTTTTCAAATTAAGAGGAGTCCCAAGTGAATGTTTGATTCTCACTAAACAAAAATAAGCTAATCTCTGTGCAGTGCATGCCTAATTGCAGATGAAGCATCAAATTAAAATGTCAGGGGCTGGTTGGAGGAGCAGTGGCTGCAGAGAGGCTGCGTGGTTAAATTATGTTTCAGATTATACCATTTTCAAGGAAGGTGTAAACTGTGCAACAGCATTACCACAGCAACACTGTTATTAGCTTAGACAATTTTCAGTCATGTTAATGCCAGGAGGGAGGGAGGGAGGGAGGGAGGGAGGGAAGGAAGGAAGGAAGGAAGGAAGGAAGGACGAAAGGAAGGAAGGAAGGAAGGAAGGAAGAAAGGAAGGAAGGAAGGAATTTGCTGCATGCCACCTAGTGAGATGTGAATAACCCATATATCTCTGCACCAATTAGTATTAGGCTGTACTGTAAAATGACAGGAAGCTAATTCATAAATACTGTAGCGGCATGAAAGAGGAGGGAAGCCATGCACAGAAGAAAAATAAACTGTCACTCTAATACAGATAGGCGCACATCAACGAAGCCTTTCCAATTACGTCAAGGTTAACTATAAAATGCTAATAACTTGAGGGAGCTGAAGAAACAAAACATTGTTAGCTAATAACACGAGCAAGTCATTTAGACTGATTGATGCAACATATTTCTCTACCCTTCCTCTCTCCTCATTCTCCATCCATATTTCTCCCCTCCTAATTTGCTCCAAATAGCAGAGGAACAGCAAAAAAAGAAAAGAAAAGCTCTTCCTTTGGCAGCTGTCTCCATGGCGGCCCACAGACACAATAAGATGCTCTCCCTGCTCAGCTGTAAACCACAATCAACTGGTGAACAACTGGCACAGATTTGTCATCATCAGCTCAGGACCAGAGCCCTTATGTGTGTGCTGGCACTCTCTACAGATACAGAACTGCAAGCGGCAGTGCCTTTACGGTTTCAGACTGAGGTCAACTACTCTGGCGCCGAGGTGGAAAAGCAGCAGCCAGTTCAAGCATGCGTTCAATCAGCAATAAGCTAATTTAAAATGATAGTTTGGATCTTTTAAAGAGGGGTTCTGTGGAAAGGTTGGGAACATTTAATGTCTTAACTGTTGCAGAGAGCTCTATGAATTACTTCAGTTTTGAGAAATTACCTTAATGCATTAGACATTTAACTGTTATAAGAATGGGCCAGCTGCAGAAACCTCAAAGGGTCAAGTGTCATGATCAGAAGCATTTGAAAATATTGACTTTTGAGAAAATCATTGAGCATCAACAGTCTTGAAAATGTTTCTGTGCTTTTGTTATGTATTGGTATGTGTTTTCCCGGGCATGGAAAGCTGTAGCCCTGCTCACTTTTTGCATCCTTTTGTGTGGCCATGTTGGTCTCATCCATGCGTTTCCTGTCAGTGTTTGGTTTTAGGATGAATCTCCCTAAAATGAGCCCTTTAAAAAGTCCTTTATTGAGACGTTACAATAAAGAAAATTAACATAAAACCTGTTGATGCTGGAGGAGCAACTGCTCTAATCCAAGCCCCTCCCAGATATCGAAGCTTCTCAGCTTATAGCAGCCTAAGTGGTGGAGGGGTGGGCGTGGTCAGCTGTAGCTTGTTTTCTTAAAGTGACACAGCTGAAACAGCTCATTGTGGAAGGTACTGAAAATGTCGAGAATAAAACAGCTGAAATTGCTTTATGCGAAAGGAATTTTTTGCAAAGAACTTAAAAAACATGTTTTGTATTGCTCATGGAACTATTGTTACTACAAAAGTTATAATATGTTCCCTTTTTGTCTCAATCACCTTTGTGTAATCAGCCTCAGCATTGATGCTTATTTTGTATTTTATTTTAAGGTTTTTTTCCCCTTTGGTCTCTCTGATCCTGAACATTAGGTCTTTTCTTTCCTACTCGGGTTGTTTTAAATTGTAAGATACAAACGTGTGGCTCTGAGAGCCATTTACCATGCTGAAGCAATTCAAAATTAGTCAGGATTAACTGAAGAAAATACAAATGGGTTGTTTTTGCACAAAATATAATCATTTATAGAATGCCTGTTTGTAAAATCTCAAACAAAAACAAACCCCTCACGTTTGTAGGATTGTTATACTCACCTCTACGTGGCTATGCTACGATGACTCGTAAATGGTTTTAACTAGGGATGAGCCGGAAACTCGTTTCAGACGGGTATCCGGTACGGATAATGCATTTTTGACGAGTACGAATATTAAACGAGTAAAATTCATGATTATCTGTGTTCGGGTGGAAGGAGAATCCTCATTGGGTAACTGACTGTCTTTACGCTCTGTGATTGGCCAGTCACACAGAGCGCCCGCCCCTCCTGAAACATAAAACCATCTCTGCCGCACCGGGAGGCAGCTGTGCTGCTCCGCTCACGCACGACAGTGACTGAGCTTGAAGCTCTCTCTCATCACGTTGCTTCAGTAATCAGTACTCCCTTCTTCAGCTCGCCTCTTTTTCAGTTTGTGTAACATTTAAAGTTACGTGTTTCGTAGTGGTGCATTTGACAAGAGAGCTGAAAACGGCTCGTATCGCGTCGGTCTCTCTCTCTCTCTCTCTCTCTCTCTCTCTCTCTCTCTCTCTCTCTCTCTCTCTCTCTCTCTCTCTCTCTCACACAGACACACACACACACACACACCTTAATCAACTTTGTTTTGTTTAACTTTGTGGGGAAAAAATGCCAAGAACTAGAAAAAAATAGTTTGATCCTAAAATAAAAAAAAAATTCAAATTAAAAAGTTGTGTCTTATTCTAGTAGTTCATATACTGCATGAGTTCAGTTATATTCATTCATGCACTTTACTATTCATGTTCTGAGTTTATTGAAAAATTTGTTCTGTATTAGTTCCTTTACTATTGTGATCAAAAACACTGAATCTCAATTCTGAGGCTGATCTGTAAATAGTTTTCAAATAAACAATACATATAGCAACTTGTGATCAATCCATATCAATTTCAGACTTAAAATAATGTACAGAGTTAAGCCACACCCACTTCCGGTTGAACAACGCCCATTTCCGGTTTAGACCCCACCCACTCTGAGTACAGATACAGATAGTGGTGTACTCGCTCATCCCTAGTTTTAACAGCTGTGGTTTGAATCTGGCTTAAAAAGGTTTATAAAAATGAACAGGAATGCAAAAAAACAATGGTTTTCTAAAAAAAAAAAAGAACATACATTTTTTATGTATCCAATCAAGAAACATAATTTACCCCTCTGAGTGTCATTCTAGTTGGTGCATGTTCACAAGACTCGCACGATTTATGAATCCTGACAAGATTGACGAGCTGACGGTTAGGCTGAGTTAGCCAAAATCAAAAATGTTAACTTAAAAAATTTACAAAAAAACTCATAACAGTTCATACAAACACTATTTTATAGACCTTTTTACATCTATTAGTTTGGCTTTACAAAATGCATGAACATAAAATTCTACTGAAATGTGTGGAAGTGCTTTACTAGCAAATTGCTTTGCTCAATCAACTGCAATGTGAAACTACTGGAATTGTGAATGATTTTCTTTGCAGGAATCATTATGAAAGTTTTAGAATTTGAGTTATTTTAAGATAACGAGAGTCCACGTTGTCTTTGGCCTCTCCCAGACTAACCATTAGCCTGTCAATCATTTCAGATAATTTTTTTAAAAATAAACTACAACAGGAACAGGAATTAAAATCTTGCCTATAACCTTATTTTAACTGAACTGTTGTTTGTTAATATGATTGTAAGCCTGCTGTAGGTTAAATAATCTGTCTTTAGAGGTTTTTATTGTTTGCTTTTGTCACAGAGGCAACGTACTGTGCTCACTCTGTGGTCATGTTATCATATTTGTTAAAGGTTGGTTAATAGCGACATGCCGATAATCTGTTTTATTCTAAATATGCTCACTAAGAATGTTAATTAGGTGCCCCCACTGTTTCCCACTAAATTATGCATATGATTTAAAGTTAAGGCAAAAACATGACTTTATTTCCACGCTGTGCGGGGTTCTTATTCCTGGTTCTGTTTGAGATAAAGATGAAACAGCTGTACGCTGAATTCACGGCACTGGATTACTCGCAGATGTGCTTCAGCTGAAAATGAACACTCCACAATCTGATTGCTGAAGCCTCTCAGAACATACTCATCCTTTGTTTGTTCATCAGACTTGAATGTAGCACATCCTCGGCTCTCCAGATGATGCCACATCGAACAGAGAGATTTAAATCACCAGACGCCCCCCAACAAATCGCATAAACAGGACAATAGAGCTGCTGGGCGAACTTGTCACTAAAAGCCCAAACAGAACACAGAAATATCACATCTGAAAAGGCAGGGAGAAGGTGAGACTACTGACATATTATTTCTACTCTGCGTGATGCTTCTATTGAACACGAGCTTCCTGTGAGACTCAGGGAACTCCATTAAAAGCTGAGGGTTTGTAAAAGCACAGCAAGAGCTCATGAATAACCTCCTTTTGCTGCAAAAAGCTCTTCTAGTTCCAGTGAACCAGCCACAACGTCACCACATTAAAAACTGTTTGTTTTATTATATTGTGGCTTTTATTTAATCCTAAATCAGATTGCTGTATTTAAAATGGTGCTCTACAAGTGTGAATCATGTTTGGATGGTCTATAATTTGTCAAGGCCTTTGTAGCATGACGTTTCCCCCTAGTGGTGAGAAAACTAAAGGGTGCAACGTCTGCAGATTAATCAGATTGCAAAACAGAGCTAAATAATTAGCTAGGGTCTATATTCAAAAGCCTGCAGGGAACAGCGCACAATAAATGATGGGAAACTTCAAAATGTTGCAGTAAATCTTCCAATATTCAGTTTTTTGAACATAAACATATTTTGATGTATTTCTTTCAAATAAGACTCAAAATGAGTATAATTTATCTGACAGAGGTTTTAGCTTAGAACCACAAGCTTTTTATACCTATTTCTTACATGATGCTTATAATCGTTTTAGTTTTGAATATTCTTAGAATTTTTTACCTCAAATAATGAGATTAAAAACGTATATTTGATTGATGGTTTTGATGTAAATAATAAATATTTTTTGATGACGCTATCTTATGATCTAGCTGCAGAGATACAACATAAACAGAATCAACTTCGTTTTACTGGAAAACTTTGAATGTTGACAGAAAGCTTCTAGATAAGAGATTAAAAGAGATGGATGCTTTTTTCAATTTTTTGCCTAAATAAGTTGTATAAATTTCCTGTATTTAATAAAAATCTTAAGCATTTTCCCCAAACTTTTAACATCTAAATGATTTAAAGTTCAGTTTTAATCCAGATTAAAAAAAGAAAATATAACCGAGTTTTCTTTAATCAAAGATACAAACAAAAATCCACATGAGACATAATAACAAAACCAATTCCAAACTATTTATTGAAGAGTAGAAACACAGAGTGCATCTTAAATTAGACAGTGAGGCAGTTCGAAGACCAGTAAGTGAGAGTCGTGATTGTGGGTATCAACATGGTTTCTCCTACATTTCATGCTGTGATTATTATCATTTATAAATATAATTTATGTCAAAAAAAAATTAAATGAGTTATTCTGGTGTGATGTCCTAGTCTGGCAAGCCATCCTATGTATGTGACATGCAGAGCAAAATCATTTTTGCTTTGGCAGCTGTCTTGCTAGGCTACTGATTTCCTGTTTTATTTGGTAGTCTACCTTCTGCTACCACATCTTAATTCCCCGGTTGGTCTGAAATATTCTTGATTGGCTTTCCCCATCACGTGTTGGTCCATCTGTTTTACAAACACTGTTCCTCATCTTAGTTTGCGTCTAAGCAGCTGCAGCTTTCTCCGCTTCCAGGCGTTTAATCTCACCAAGCTGAGAAGGTTCACAACAAATAACAAACTTTCCAAAATGTCTTGAAATGTTGATGATGGTTAACAGCCAGGGCCTTGTCCCGGTGTCACTTTGATTTTAGAACATGCCAAACACATTTTCTCTCAAAACTGTCTTCTAGAACTTGTACTGAAGGCATCTTGACTTACTTTGTGATATGAGACAGCTTTGGGAGCGGTTAGAGACCAAATAGTAAATTAGATGAGAGAAAACTTCAAACAGAATGACTCCTGAATGAATGTTAGAGTTTGTTTTCTACTACATTTTAAACCCAATTGGAAATAAGCTATGTGGAACCTGTTCCTTTATACCAATTCTCTATGTTTTCAACAGTAAACTTGTCTTTTTTTCTTGTTTGTCTCCAACTAGCCGCTAACTATCACGGCCATGTGAGATTCTGGCCTTGTGTTTGGATTTACCCAGCTGAATGCGTGTGCCTGCTGTGTTTTGTAAGTGTGTTTAGTTCTGCATAAATTAGGTTTGTTTGCTTCATCTGTTGCCTCCTGAGTCGCGCCTCCAACCACCATCCACCTCAATCCTGAACATTTTCAGACACTATAAGGACCATCATTACTACCCCAAGACCTTTTCTCTGTAGTAGTTTGAATGTTTATTTTAGAGGTGGATCAGGTTTAAAAGAGAATGTGATTGAGATCCATTTTGTCAAAGTTCAAGGAAGTGAAAATTGGATGCAGCTTCTGTACTGGCACATTTATTTCAAGTATAGCCAGCAGCCATGCTTCACGGTTTGTGGAAACAAGAGACAACTTCAAAAATAGGACAACACCTTTGTCTCACTTCAGATTCACAAACTATTTGATGTGATGTTAGACTTCTGTTTAATGTTTGTGCAAGGCTTCATTGAAGGAAAGTGTAATTTGCAGACAAAGATTAGGGATTAAATTAATTAGAAAAATAATTCTGACTTTAAAGCCCCAATGTGTAATATTTTTACCTGTTTTCTACCAAATTCTGTGTATCCAGTGCACAAAGCTGTCCTTTTTCATTTATATTTCTCACCAACATCAATTCTAAATATTCCTCTCAGCTTCAAATTTTACATTTTTATTACATAAATTGTGGTTGACGCTTCATGGTCATCCTCCATCTTGAAATACGGTAGCTATTTAGGGACATATGAGCTCCACGTTATGTGTTTGCACTATGACTGTAACCTGAAAGAAACAGCAGAGGGCAGCAGTGCGCCGTGGAAGCATGGCGTCTGACAATGCAACTAAGAAGAGACGAGACTAGCTGCTACACCATTGCTGTACTTTGTTAGTTTGAATAACAAACAATGAAATCAAAAGACACATCAAATATGTCAGGTCTTATTGATTTCCAACACTCAGTAGCGGTTTTAGGCACGGGCAGACCGGGCGGCTGCCCGGGGCGGCATTTTTTAGGGGGCGCACAATCGCTGAGTAAAAAAAAAAAGAAGAAAAAAACCTGTGCGCCGCAACATTGTTTTCTATTAGCTGTCATATCTGTGTCTGGACTGGAACCAGCACGTTGGCGCCCCCTGCAGCTGCAGGCGCTCCTGCTGACTGAGGGTTCAGGCGAGCGCCGTGTGTGTGAAGAAGAGAATAGGGAGGGGCGCGGGGGATTTCACCTCTGGGTCTCTCCCAAATGAAACGGACGGGGGGTGGGGGTGGGGTTGTGTCTGAATCAACTGTATATGATGGCTAAAGTCAATCACACCTTGATGTTCTTCCATATAACGCACATTTAATTCATAATATTATAAATACAGGCTTATAATTCCTTCATGTTTTTCTGAATTGTGTGAAATGGCCAAAAAAAAAGAGAGGAAAAACAAAAGGATTTTGTGGTCACCCACCAAGGTCAATTGGTTTAGTCTTGACTCCTGGTTGGTGATTGGAAACCTGTTTATTGAGTCGAGTGCCAAACGAGATGGACAGAAAAGGCCTAAACCATCAGGTGCCCAATTCAGGACTAACGGCCTAAAGATAATAGTAGGTAGTACGTTCTCATGCTAGGATGCACGTTTTCGATTTTTAAAAAACCGGTTAACTGGGGATTTTAACGGTTAAATTCGGTCAACTAATTGCTAACAGAGCTAATAGGGCTGAAAGTTTGAAACGAATGGTTAGAATAAATTCCTTGAATCCTTTTTTAATAATTCAAGTGCGCCGCGAGGACTCGTTAAATACGCACTGCAGCCTGCCTCCTGAACAACAACAAAAACACGTTGGACATGATTCATGTTCACATAGCCTAATAATGAATAAACTCTACAAGCAGAAAAAAGTCCCAGTCCTCACTAACTATCCTGTTATTAGCATTTCCAGCACTACTGAACATGTTAATGAAATACATACTGATCTACTGGTCATAGTGTAACTGTGGATATATTTAGATGTGTTATTTTGACTAGGATGATGAGTGATATTAATACCACCTAAACTGTTACTGAAATATAGGTGAATATTGTTCTATAAAATATTAATTAACTATAAAAATCAAATGGGAAAGAGGGAAGTAGACAACACCCATTGATTTAATACATATTATTTAGGCTTTTATAAGAAGAGTCTGACATCACAGCTTCATCATTTAGTTGTTTTATTGCACATCTTTAGCAGCAGACCACAGTCTTGATTGGACAGATTTGTCAGAAGTGTGGCTCCTTCATTGCATTTGTTACACTGGTTATTTTTCACATGCTTTGTTCAGTAATAAAAGGTGGCCTTTCTGGTAGTCTACAGTTTTTTTTACGTCAGTTTAAATTGCAACTTCAGGGGCAATTCTAAAATATTTTTGATCATCATCTGCCACTGGTCAGGATGAGCCACCCACCTCCCCTGCTGGACAAGACCTGCCATCTATCTTATCGGCCACATCAGTCACAGCCTTGACCCTTGAGGAAGAGTTACTATGTGTGTGTGTGTGGGGGGGCGCGCTCAAGGGATGTCTCGCCCGGGGAGTAATTACATGTAGAACCGCCACTGCCAACACTCAGCAGCCGCATATGATGAGAACCCCGCCCGCAACAGCTAGACACCAGCATCCAAGTGTTGTTTCTGACTCACCTCAAGCTGATCGTTTCTTTTCTTCATAATAAAGCTCCCAATCCGGTTCCAACGTATCAGTTCCAAAGTCCTTCTTCAAGAAAGTTCCTTCTATTAAAGTCTCCTCTCTTACCGCAGCCTGCCGTGTCTCTCCCAACACGCTTCAGCGGTGGTCCGCTAGCCGGTGGCTATGTTAGCATTAGTTACTTCATCTCCACAACATGTCCCCGGCTCCAGCCAAACCTCATCGGCTATCCGATCGCTAAACAGCCAGTGGTTGATGTTAGCTCCATCTCGATCTTCACTGCGGCGCACACAGTCTGCCACGATCAGCTGATGGCTAACCGGCAGTAGCTTGTTTACTTTGATCCACATGACACCGGACGCCACAGCTGATGCCACCCCTCCTCCGTGTGTGAATCGGTGACAGATAGCTATGCTAGCTTCCTTCAGGACTGGTAGGTTGATATAACAGCTAACAGCAGTGTTTCCCCTAGAAATGTTGGAGTGAACGCTGGAAGTTGTTGCGTTTTTGAGTGGGCCACTGTAGCTGCAATACTTACTCTGAACTGCATGGCGGTAAAGAGTCACAATTTTTACCATGATTTCTATGAATATCCCACATAGGGCCTTTAATATCAGAATTCTGAGTTTTTTCCCCTCAGAATCCCATTTTTAATCTCATAATTCTGACTTTTTTCTCAGAATTCTGAACAAGTCAGAACTCTTAATTTACTGTAATCTTGAAAAGGAAAGAAAAAAAAATTCTGACATTTTTTTCTCTGAAATTTGACTTTTTTTCTCAGAAAGCAGAAGTCAGAATTCTTTTTCTTTTCTTTTTCTTTTCAGTGATCCAAATCCTCTAATTTAATGTGCTAATGTACTAATTTAATCTGAACAAAATAAATTCAGACTCTGATTGGTGATTTTAAATTCTACAGTTACATGACAAGAGAGTGAAAGACTGAATAAACAGGTGACATGTTCCATCTGTAGCATACTGTATTCACAAAAGGAAATTACAGAGGGATGACAAAAACATAACATCCTGTAATTAAGTGGAAATTGTAGCTTTTGCCCATGCTCAAGTTTTAACTCGCAGACATCTATGCAAGATTAAACTTGTTCTGTTCAAACTTACCAACAACGCTGCTGACATCTTAATGGTAAATGAGCATAAACAACGCCTCGGCTTCAAGACAAAACTGTCAAGTGAAAAACAAATGGTGTTATTTTTCCACACCAGCCCCACAATTCAAAGCATCCAAAAGTCAATATTCGCACTTGGCAGCTCAGACAAAGATGAAGACGAGGTGCAAGAAGTACAAAACATTGCATTGTGGAAGGAGCCTCGAAGCGCCACATGCCATCGATTCAGAAAGGGGTTCCATCTTTACATGCAGCGGAGAATTTGTTTCAAAGTTGAGATGCTAAAAGACCATAACAAGATAATCACAGTCACACAGTTAGCTATTTGTCAAGAATAAACTTAACACCACGGGTGCAGGAGGAAATAAAATGACGAGAGCAGATCTGACTCATTTGTCAGAGGAATACTGGTGAGCTGAAAAGCAGAGCAGCGGACGTTCTTTTTCTGTTCTTCTGGATATTAATAGGGTGTCCATTTAGAAATAATAACAAACATGCATGGTGTCTGCAAACAAAACAGCACATTTTTATTCCAAAGTGTGCTAATGCATATACCTTTTGGCATAAATGATCAGGTCAGTGCACAGCTCATTTGACCTACAAGAAGAATATAAAGCAATGACAGAGGGAACCACATTGTATTGATTGATAAATGCATTTTCTCTCTGTGTACAATTGGCTATCTGTCAGAGCCGTGAACATCACTAGAGGCACAAATATGACCTTTTTTCTCATTGCGTGCGTTTCATTCTGCATGGCCTTGAATGCTCAAGTTAATATCTTGGCCATTTTCAAACCACGTCGCCTCTGACGAGTGGAAGCTTTAAATGGTGAAAAAAATAAAAAGTGTTGCGGACAGCTTGGAAATAGAATTAGTTTTATTCATGAGGAACATTGTAAAATGTGAGAACTCTGTTTAGTGCCTTACAGTTATGTAAAAGGTGCCTAATCCACTCTATGCCAGCTTTTATCACAGCTATCAAAAGCTAAAAAATATGTATTTATGATCATGCAGATGAGTGCTGTTCTTAGACCACACTTTGTCTGGATGAACAAGAAACAAATAGAAAAGAAAGAAACAAAAGTGACACAGTAGCCATCAGATTCTACTGATAGCTTTCTTCGTTCGCCACTGTTTTGGGAAACTCATAATTTTCTGTTCTTTACGGGGCTGTTAAGTGATTTGCAACAGCTTTCTCCTCTCGCTTTTGTTCTCACAAATCAAACACTTATTCAAAATGATTTAATGAAATAAAAAGGACAGAATACAGTGATAAACATTTGTATGAACTAATGATTTTCAGCTGGTCTTTAATTTTTTTAAATTTTTATTTCCTGTTTCCTTTTCCCTTACAAAAATCAGGAGTGAATTCAAAAATTGTTGATAAAAGCAATATTAAAGCAAGCGGGTGTGTTTGATGTTGTTGATGAAGAACTCATGGTCGTCCCTGAGGATACAGTCCCTTGATTGAGGGATGTTATTGATATTTTTCTTGGATCGTTCGGTTGCAAACTTTCAGAGTTCTTGAGAATGTGTGTCCTAAATTTACCTCCATATATTCTGGGTCTGTATTAAAGGGTTAGTTGAGATCTTTTGAAGTGTGGAGATGATGTGAATAAGAAGTATGTTACATGTTAGCTATTTGAATGACCTCAGTTTGGAGGAACAGAGTTTATTTTGACTGGACAGGTCCAAGCTGGGCGAGACAAAAGTGGACTGTTGTCCAACTCTAGACAAAAGTATATTGTTTGAGCCAAAGCAATCGATGTTTGTTCTTTCATTTTATTCATTCTTTTCTTTTATATATTTGGTTATGTATTATTATTAGGGATGGGAATTTAATGTGGTAATTATGATTAATTAATTAGAAAAAAATAATGCATTAAAAAAATTCATGCATTTAATCACAGCTTGCATTTCAAGCATGGCGGAACCTTTGTCAGTGCACCATTTCCTGGTACACTGATTACACTGACGCACGCAACAAAGCTCAGCTCTGCTTACGGCTACTAAAATGGAAGAATTTGAAGAAAATGCCTCGCTTGGCCTGATGCAGTGTTTGAGAAAACACGTCAGCTTCTTCTCTTAACTTGTGTAAAAAAAAAAAAAAAACTTCCTGAAAATAACAGAGATGGACATTTTTCAGAGATCGTATCTGATCTCTGCTGCTGCAGTGCTTTTTTTATTGATCTGCGCACCTGGGTGCTTTAAAGAAACAGGTAAGCTAAGTTCTTAAAATTGTTACATCTGTGCAGCAATGAAAGCACCAGACAGCACGACGGTTTGCTCTTAACAGTTGTTTATGAAAGTAGTCCCAACAGTGTTGGGCTAAAAGCTGCAGCTGCAGGTTTCACTAATCTGAAAACATTCAGTCACAACCAAAGTGTCTCTTAAGAGAACAGTACCGCTCTAAAATCTTTCTGATCATTTTCTAAACAATTCTGTCAGTTATTATATTTTCATACAATCTATATGCAGACGACCAAATCTATTTTTCGCTTAAGCCCACTGACTCCACTAAACCTCTGTTTGATTGTCTTCAAGATGTCAAGGAATGGCTGGCTGAGAACTTCCTCCATCTGAATGACTCTAAAACACAGGTAATTGTATTTAGTCCCGACAATGTTAGAATGACCCAGCCACTTGACCTCCACCTCACTTTCTCCTGTTACTTCTACTGTTTCCAACCTTGGAGTAAAAATGGACCCGGTTCTGAAGTTGGAAGCTCAGGTCAATAGCAGGTCAAGTCCAGTTTTTACCACCTTAGGCGAATTTCTAAATTAAAACCCATTCTTAGTGTTCGTCTTCTGGAATCGGTGATTCACGCCTTCATTACATCCCGGCTAGATGACTCCAACTCATGCTTGTACGGCATCAGTAAAGCTGCTCTGTCCAGACTTCAGCTCGTCCAGAGTTCAGCAGCAAGGTTCCTGACTGGAGCTGACAGAAGACAGCACATTACACCCATCCTTAAATCACTACACTGGTTGCCCGTTCAGTTCAGGATCAATTTCAAAATTCTGCTCCTGGCATTCAAATCTTTGAACAGTCAGACACCTCCCTATCTGAGTGAACTTCTTCATTTCTACGACCCTCCTCGTGCTCTTAGGTCTGAAGATCAGCTCCTCCTAACTGTCCCTGAGGCACGTTTGAAGACCCGTGGGGAAAGGGCTTTGTCTGTCTGGAATTCATTACCCCTTCAGGTTAGGCAAGCGCCCTCTATTGCCGTTTTTAAATCACGCCTGAAAACACACTACTTCTCCCTGGCCTTCATCTCCTAAACTATAAAGCATTAACTCATACTTGGTCGTCTGTTTTTGCACCTTGTTTGTTCAATTTTAAATCTGCATATTTTTGTATTGTGGTTTTACCTTGTTTTATTGGTTTTATTTCGTTGTTCTTTTTAATTCCTTTTTAATTCTTTTATGACATACATGACTATTTTAGCTTGTGTTCTTTTATTATGTGCAGTGCTTTGGTCTGTTGTAATGCCATGTTAAAAGCGCTCTATAAATAAAGTGGTATGGTTTTATTATTATTATTATTATTATTATTATTATTATTATTATTATTATTATTATATTAAAAGTTAAAGAAGATAAATTAAAACAGATAACCAAAAGTTGTTTTTTATGCGTACTTTAGTGCATTTAATCAAAATTTCAAATTTAAAGTTAGAAAACAGTTTAAATAGTTTTTTTTTACGGTTTCAAGATCCTTGAGTTCATCTACAAAAACTTTACCTGACATATAAAAAGAAAACAAAGTAATAGTCACTAATAATGTAAATCACATATGACTGTCTAAATATAGCTACATGTCTTTTTATAAATATCAAAAGTTTATTTTCAAATACAGAAATCTAAGTTTTCATACATTCTCTTAAAGTGCATCTTCAAACATCAGTCAAAATAAAGTTTGAGGAATTTGATCAAAACTGTTGTAAATGTACATGTATGTTAAAGTTGTCTTACTGTTCCCTGGGCAGGGAGCTGAACTAACATGGGAGTACAAACATTGCTACATATAAAAATGCATTAGATTGAAATGTAAACAAAATAATGACTGAAAGTTTTTGTCATTATTAGAAACTTGGTACAAACAGTGGTCATTGTTGGAGATCTTTTAAAAATGTTTAGTGAAATTCCATCTTTGTAATTGGATTGAATTATTTGATTATTAACCTAATTATTGTTTTTTTTTTTTACTGGTCTAAGAGGAAAGACAGATTTACCAAAAGCTTTTTTCCTAAATTTGAATGTTGCCCCTTACACTGTTGCTACTAGAGACATAAACTTCATGAGAAGGGCTGGTGCATGTTGGAATGATTGTGGATCAGTTTGTGCATCAAGGACATGTCTGCAAGCAAGACAAAGTCCTTGCAGTGATAATAATGTCTCGTGTAGGAATTCCTCTGCATTTTAGGTTGCAGCTGCTTCTGCTGCTATATATGCAGCATTTATGCCAGATGATGTGAAACTGACAGTGATGCAAAACTTTATAAATAGGAATGAAGCTGTTTTTAGCCGTTAGCTCGTGAGTCTGGTCAAAAATCATCTCTATTTCTCCAAACTAAAGCTGCTCAATGAGGATTTGTTTTTTGTACAACTAAGAATAAATTAAGTCGTCATACTCTCCCTACAGAAACGATTGCTTCAGGAAGAGTAGCTAAAGATATGGTGGTGTGAAAACAACAAAAGTAACAATAATAGTAATAATTTTAGTTTTTTGTTTGCATTTCACTGTGTATAAATGAGTATCCAGATTCCAGGGTGCTGTTAGCTGGTTGTGGATTGAAAACTCATCAGCAGCCTGTCAATAAATCGTTGAGGGCCAGAAACAGTTTGCACTTGCCCTGCTTATTCACGGCTGAATTGAACTCAGAAATATAAACCAGTTCTGCAAATGAAACACCAGGCGAGCCAGGTTTTTATCACTGTCAGAGGAACAGAAAGAATTACCTGGAAAAGAAACATTTTACCCTGCACATATTTCTACCCTCATTTTTCTAAGACAGACAGGAATTCATGAAAAGCTTAACATTTGAACCTTTACGCAACGCATGACAGGCAGGAATTTGTCAGGCAGCCTAATACATTGTGCCGTGTTGTGTACAGTGATGGAAATTATTTTAAAGAGCAAGATGCTGACATGACAGCTCCCATGCAGATTTAGTCAGAATATTTTATTTTCCAGTGCAAGCTCTACTCTCACATTTGCATGCAAGAAACTTATTTGGGAGTCCTTGGGAGTCTTCAAAGGAGCTCTCCCAGGTAATGGAGGTGCTTCAGATTCCACATCTGATTGGCACTGACTACAGTTTTGATCATGTAGATTCAAAGTGGAGGAGGAGTTCTACATGTTTACAAATGAAGGCAGGGGGCTAGTAGTAGCAGGGGATTATCATCAAACCTTCAAAATGTAATATTCTTCACTTCCAGCGGGTTCGTTGTCAGTGTATTAGGAAACATGCAGCAAAGAATGGCATTTATGTTCTTATTGCAGTCAATACTTTTATTAGAAAGTAATAATCATAATAAACAGATATAAAAGTTCAAATAACACAACATGAATAAAAACGTGGGTGTTATGATAAATATGCTCGTAAAGATAAAGAGAATATGTACACACTGGGACAAATATGCAAATTTCTACATATTTACATGTTTCATCTCAATGATTCCTGAATTAAAATATTGTTGCAACTTCTAAATCTGTTGCCACGGTTACAATATTCGGACTCTGATTTTGGACTTCAGCCAGTCCGACGCCAGTGTCGTGCAGCGGCTGAGGGAAATACACAGGAAGAGTCCCAGATCTAGAAAAGGTCTGCATGTTGCTCTTTGATTTGGGCTGGTTTGTAGCATAACCACAGTCCTTCGTCATCCCATGAGAGCCGCTGAAGACAGGAACTTGGGAGAAGCCGATGGTGTAAGTGTTGTCCCCAAAACTTCTCTGAGGTATGGCGCAGTAGCTGCTGTGACAATCCCTCAATAAGCTGTTAGCAGCACCTGGAATGGAAAGATGGGAGATGTTCTGTTACAGCTATTGCTCATGTTTAGTATTTATGGTGGAATAAAGTGGAAAACCAACTTTTCATTCTGGGCTGGAAGGTGCTGAAGTTCTTTTTGCCTCCATCCCCGCTGATATCTGAGTCACTATCATTGAAGTCACTGTCCCCTTTGCCGCTGTCCTTCACGCTCAGCTGGTCATTGTTGCTGCTGCTGCTGCAATCAACAAATACAGTATGAGGTTGATTATTGATGCTTTTTCATGTGCAAAGTCTGGGTCTTGTGGCCTCTTTCCACAGATGCGCCACATGGAATAGATCCACGTTGCATGGAACCTGTGCTTGTTCAGAAGTGTTAATGAACAATGAGTTAAAAAATGCTTTATTTTCTTATCGTACCTCACTTGCAAGCAGTATCTGTCGCTTTGCCATAGATATGTTGGTTGGAAATGCTTGGAGGGCAGGAAGATCTAAAGAGTGGACAAACACAGTGATGGTAGAGAGGTTAGTTTCCATTTCTGGCTGAAAGATCAAAAACACACTGAAAGCTGTGAAAGCTCACCTTTGTGTCAGAGTCTCTGCTCCTCTCCTCGTACAAACACGAGTCATCCAGAGACACGGATGTTCTCTCTTGGAAAAAGCCCTGCTGGCCCATGTAAATGTTTGGTTCTGCAGAGCCAAGCCTAGGCAAGGCCCTGCTGTCAAACAAGGCCTTGCGCACGTTTCTCTTACTGCCGTGCCTTCTCCTCACACAGCTCTGCTTGCATCTGACAGCAACGGCTACTATTGCAATTAGCAAAAAAGCACACCCCCCGCTGAGCATAATGATGATAATTAGTGATCCATCCAAAGCGGAGCTTTCTTCCTCACCTGACCGCAGCACAATGACGACCCGGTCTTCGGGAGGCTCTGTGTCTGAGACTACAAACCTAACCGTGGCTCCGCTAGTGAGCGGGGACCTGCCGTTGTCGCTCACAGCAATTTTCATTTCCAGCACGTCCCCAATTTCAGCTGTCAGCCACTGCTTTAAAGCAATCTCGCCTGTGTTTTTGTTCATGGTAAACAGCTTTGGGTCACCTTGTATAATGTGATAGGAGAGCTCGCCGTTCACTCCCTCATCCACGTCTTCGGCTGACACTTGAAGGGCGAGGTAGCCAGAGGGTGCATTGTAGGGCAGAGGGATATCAGCGGAGTTGTTGAGAAGGACGGGGAAGGTGAAGTACGGGTAGTTGTCGTTCTGATCCACAACTCTAATCCTGATAGTTGAAGTGCTTGAGAGGGAGGGGGAGCCTCTGTCCTCTGCTAGGATGACCAGCTCAATCTGCTTAAGTGTCTCATAATCAAAGGACCTTAAAGTGTACAAAGAGCCTGAAACTGAATCTACAGAGACATAAGTCGACACCGGGGAACCTCCTGGCACCTCGAAGTCTACCAGCTTATAGGAGACCTTTGCATTCTTTCCCACATCTGGATCTCGAGCAACAACTGTCATTATATACGAACCTGGGATGTTATTTTCCAGCACTGACACTTCATAAAGGGACTTGCTGAAGAGAGGAGGGTTATCGTTTTCATCTGTGACACTGATGGTGTACTGTCTGAGGGTTTTGAAAGGTGGAGCTCCCAGATCTTCTGCAACCACCGTCAGGTTATACTCCTGGATCTTCTCTCTGTCTAAAGTAGTGGTGGTGACAATCATGAACGTGTCTCCGTAGGCCTGCTGCAGGCTGAAATGCTCGTGCCCGAGCAGGCGGACGCGCACGTACCCGTTGGAGCCGGAGTCGCTGTCCGAGGTGCTGATCAGAGCCACGAAACTTTCCGCGGCTGCAGCCTCCGTGATGAAGGCCACGCCGTCGCTGCTGGAGGTCATCGGCTTGATGTGGATCTCGGGCGGGTTGTCGTTCACGTCCACGACGTCGATCAAGACTTTACAGGTGGACGGGACCGAGTTCTCTCCCAGGTCCGAGGCTCTGACGTTCAGCTCGTACGCGCTCCTTTTCTCAAAATCAACAGGCGCTTTTAACGTGAGCACACCGGAGTTCGGGTCGACGTGGAAGATGCGCGCAGCTTCTGGCGACAACCCTTCCGCGAACGCGTACGTCACCTCACCGTTGATGCCTTCGTCGGGGTCGAAGGCGTGAACTTTGAGAACTTTGTGACCCACCGGAGCGTCTTCCTCTAGCTCCACTTTCAGAGAGCTGTGCTCAAACGTCGGGCTGTTGTCATTAGAGTCCAAAACTTTGATGTTTACCCTCATCGATCCAGACTTTGGAGGCGATCCTCCGTCATAAGCAGCAACTTGGATTGTGTAGGAGTCCTCCACCTCCCTGTCCAGCTCCTTCACCAGCACCAGCTCCGCAAACTTCCCCCCATCCTCGCCTTCATGCACTTCAACAGCGAAGTGGCTGCAGAGAGAGATGTTGTAGCTCTGAATGTAGTTTTCACCCACATCCTGATCCAATGCGATCTGCAGCGGGAATCTGGACTCCAGAGGGAGGTTTTCCACTATCTCCAGATTGGTCTCGTTGCGCGGAAAGTGGGGCGCGTGATCGTTGATGTCCTTCACTTCTATCTCCACGTGGATGAGCTGAAACTTTTCCCGGGAGAGAGCCACGACATCGAAGGTGATGAAGCAGCGGGGGGACCTGGGGCACAGCTGCTCCCGGTCGATTATTTCCGCCACGCTCAGAAGTCCGTCGCTCTCCCGCATGTGGATCACAGAGGAGAGGCTCTCTTCCTGCATGAAGCGGAATGATGTGTCCAGGCCATCAGCCGGATCAATCTTTAAATCTTGAGACAAATTGCCAATCTCCATCCCGGGTGCATCTTCCTCATAGGTGACATATCTTGTAGTTGTAGCGTGGGCAGTGAATGAAAACACAGCAAGCAGCAGGGCCGCTCCAGCTGAGAGAAGCGTAAAAACCCCCATGTTGAAGAGGCTGAAAAATCCAGACCAAAACAATTATAAACGATGCAAAGGCTGCGCCACTTTGCTGAGTCTGATGGAAACTCCACTCTGACTTATCTGGGGGACTGACTTTAAGGCCTGGCGTATGCAAATAACCTCCCCAGCCGACCAATAGCCTTCAGTTGGTGCACCAAAGGGAAAAAAACAACATGGCTCCAACTGCTGCTCAAAGTATTTTGGGTGCAAATGGTTCATTAAATTAACTGATTAATTGGGCCTCCTTGAATAAAACTGCACGTGGCAATCAGCTTACTAACTAAATTACTTAAGAGACTGCAGCCTATAATAGGGAAACACGCCACTAGAGGTAGAGATCTACCTGTTAAAAGCTTGAACGGATTTGTTTCACCCAGCAGGAGGTGGAAACAGACACGTCTCAGTTTTTAGAACTGTTGTAAAATGTAATAAGGGTTCAGTTAAAAACAGGAGAAAGACACTCAGCTGATAGCTTTGGTGAGATATTTGGTGAGAAGTATTGAATACTCCTTAAAGTACAGACATGTTAGTCAAAAAGTATGGGGTGCTGTTTGTAAAAGTAAACAAAACACATTTCCACGCAATTGGCTTCAAAAATGTTTTGAAAAAACTAAATCTAAACAAAATCAAAACTATATAAAATCCAAACTAAATATTTACAATTAAATATAGACATTTAATAAGTGCCTAATGTTAAAGTACATATGAACAGACATTATTAAAGTAAAACAACGAAATAAAATATTTAGAATTAAATATAAACATTATTTAATTTGAGATGCTTGAAAAAATCTGATTTTATAAAGTTAAATCTAAACATGTTCATTAAAATAGAAATAAAGTGCTTTCTAAATATTTTGAGTCAAATCAACAAATCAAAGTTAAATATTTCTAAATGAAATGTCAACATATAAAATGAAATGTAAATTTTAAGATTAAAATCTAAATAAGGTTGTGTCTAACTATGAATAATTGAATTGAAAACCTTTATTGTCATTATACAGTACATAGTACAACAAGATTAGAAACAACTTTATAAAAGTGCACATGTGACTTGTGTAGGAGGGTCGAAAAAACAAGGGATTTTTTGATCTGCAGCTCATAGCACATTATAAAAACTATACAATAATTTAAATATACACTTATTTAACTATAAATACACATTGCCGTACTGGATGACAGAAACAGACAGGCAAGAATTGATATTACAGTGCAGATTACTTATTGTGCGAATTTAGGTTAAAGGAGTCATCACCTGAAATTTTCACTTTTCCACTTGAAAAAATGTCTATAATGGCTTCCTAATGATTTTTCACTGGCCGAGAAGCCGACATTTAACATTGAAGCATTTGTTTAATCTTGCCTTCTTCAACCAGCTCACATGCACCCCACAAGCACGCGCACTCCTAAACGAGATTCGCCTATATGTCGTCACAAAGGCCAAATATAACCAAATATGAGGCCAGCAGTGAACAAACCAGCACAACAAAGCTCATTTCATAACGTGAAATGCATAAATTATGTCTTACCGTTGCTGATCCGTGTTACGGGGTAAAACAAGTCCACTCGGTTTGTGTATTCCATCTTCACAACAGCACAATGAGCCGATGCCAGGCTGTTTTAGCTAGCTTTGTCCCATCTAGACTGTTTACAGATCTCCAATGCCGCGTCCCATCATTTTCCGGTTTACGGCGCTTTGCTGAAAAAAAACTCAACAACAAGCGAGGAAGCCATTACGCACGAGGCGAGGGCTCGTACTGTTAGATCCCGTAGGTCACTGCCAGGTCAGGTTCAGTTATAACTTTTGTTATTTTGAAGCAAGACACTGAAGCTGCTTCCTTCCACCAATCAACGTGCCCCCCAGTCCTGTGCGCGTCCGACAAAGCCGAAATATCGCGTGTGATCTCCCGAGAAAATATGCCCTTCAGAATCAGAAAAGCACATTTTTAATTTCTTTTTCCAATACAATTTATTGGCCTAAAAGACTATAATAGGATGTAGATATCCACGGTATTATAGGTGATGACTCCTTTAAGCATGGTGATAGCCTTAGGGAAGAAGCTATCCCTGAGTCTATTTATTCTGGCCCGTATGGATCTGAAGCGCATGCCAGAGGGTAGTAGGTTGAGAAGATGGTGGCCGGGGTGGGTAGTGTCCTTCAAAATGTTTCTGGCCCTGCTTAGGCAATGGGAGTTGTATATGTCAGACAAGGAGGGCAGGGGGCAGCCAATGATTTTTGAGCTGTGTTTACCACCCTCTGCAGTCTCTTCTTGTCTGCCTCTGTGCAGCTGGCGTACCACACTGTCACTGCACAGGTCAGCAGGCTCTCGATGGTGGATCTGTAAAAGGTCACCAGCAGTGAAATGTTTAATTGCTCCTTCCTTAGAATAAGGAAGTGTAGCCGCTGCTCAGACTTCTTGACAAGGGCCATGGTGTTAGCTGACCAGGAGAGGTCTGCAGATATGTGGACGCCAAGAAATTTGAAGGACTCCACACAGCCCCACAGCATGATGGAACCACCACCATATTTTAGGTAGCAGGTGTTTTTCTTGGAATGCTGTGTTCTTTTTCCTCCATGCATAACATCCCTCGTTATGCCCAAATAACTCAATTTTAGTGTCATCAGTCCACAGCACCTTATTCCAAAATGAAGCTGGCTTGTCCAAATGTGCTTTAGCACACCTCAAGCTGCTCTGTTTGTGTTGTGGGAGGAGAAAGGCTTCCTCTGCATCACTCTAACATACAGCATCTCCTTGTGTAAAGTGTGCTGAATAGTTGAACGATGCATAGTGACTCCATCTGCAGCAAGATGATGTTGTCTTTGGTGCTGGTCTGTGGGTTGACTGACTGTTCTCACCATTTGTCTCTTCTGTTTATCTGAGATTTTTCTTGGTCTGCCACTTGGAGCCTTAACTTGAACTGTGCCTGTGGTCTTCCATCTCCTCCATATGTTCCTAACTGTGGAAACAGGCAGCTGAAATCTCTGAGACAGCTTTCTGTGTCTTCCCCTAAACCATGATGGTGAACAATCTTTGTTATCAGGTCATTTGAGAGTTGCTTTGAGACTCCCATGTTGCTACTCTTCAAAGAATATTCAAAGAGGAGGAAAACTTACAATTGGCCTCCTTGAATACTCTCTCATAATTGGATTCACCTGTGTGTGGAGGTCAAGGGTCACTGAGCTTACCAAACCAATTTTGAGTTCCAATAATTAGTTATAAAGGTTTTGGAATCAATAAAATGACAACGCCCAAATTTATGCACCTGCCTAATTTTGTTTAAACAATTACTGCTCATTTTCTGTGAATCCTATAAACTTTGTTTCACTTCTCAAATATAACTGTATGTGTCTCCTGTATAATATATATAACTGAATTTTTTCATCGTAACAAACAACAATTAATACTGGAAAATCATGAAGATTAACAAGGCTGCCCAAACTTTCACATTTCACTGTATATATATATATATATATATATATATATATATATATATATATATATATATATATATACGTATATATATATGTATGTATATATATATATGTATATATATACATACATATATATGTTCATTGAAGATAATAGATACAATTTAGATGATGAGCTTGACCAAACTATTAAAGGAGCAACTAGGGATTTTTTGATCTGCAGCTCATAATATCATTAAAAGATTTAGGAAATCCTCTTCAGTTAAATCACAGGGCTGAACACCAACACTGATTAACTGTAATCTTTTGACCTATGAGCTTAATAATAGTTACAGACTTGCAGTAGAACACCTCTAATAATCATTTACAAACACACACTCACACACACACACACACGCACGCACGCATGCACGCACGCACACACACACACACACACACACGAAATGCTGCCTCGTTTTCTGGACTAGATAACCTCTGCTCTGTGGGTTAACAAGTTAAATTTAAGCATCATGGAAAATATTGAGGAGGTGAAACAAAAAATCTGTAGACAAATAAAAATCACTGCATGAAGACAAAGTACTGTAAAAGCAACAAGACTGTAACTATACATCATCTCTCCGTCTGGCTGGATCAGGCCATAAGATCTCATCCACATCACAGGCTATGTCTTCAGTGGCAAGGCACCATTGGAAGAATCGCCTCGTGTGACGAATCCACCCCTGCACAGAAGCAGCTTCGATCTGAGCACAGGCCTGCTCCATGGCCTGAATGAGGGGCATACGGTCATAGGGCCGCAGGTCATATACCTTCCACAGTCATGCTATCGGATTCAAGATGGTGGTAGGTACAAGATGTCAAATTCAGGGTGCTCATGGAACCAATTCTGGACCAAAGCAGCCCGATAGAATGAGACATTATCCCAAATGACAATGTACCACATTTGGTCCACTTGGTGTAATGCTGTGACATTCACGTGAAATATGTCAAGAAATCCAAGTAACAGATTTGCATTATAGGGTCCCAGATGTGCATGGTAGTGGAGGACCCCGTTTTGGGTATCAGCAGCGCAAAGGGTGCCCTGGCACACTGGTGATTGCCCTGTGTCCAACAACATTTCTCCCTCTTCTGCTTGTTTTCGCAAGGTTAAATCCAGCCTTGTCCACATATATAAATTCATGTTGAATTTCTCCAGCATCCATTCGCAAGGCTGTCTGACACACAGTAAAATACAATAGTATGCATTTTCAATATTTATTGCTCAGTATTTGTTTGTACAAGACCATTGTGAGCAGTGCAAAATACCACACCATAGTAAGACGAACAATACATACCTCCACATACTCATTCTGCAGATGTTTCACTGTCTCTGAATTTCTGTCAAATGGTACCCGATACAGTTGCTTCATGTATATTTGATTTTTCTTGAGGATTCGACGCAATGATGACAGAGAGACTCGTTGAATGTTATTGAAAATATGGTCATCATTGATGATATTAGCTTGGATTGCCAGTCTGAGCCAGAGCGCAGTATCACGTCTCCAGCTGGTTCAGAACTCAGCACTTCGCTCAGCTGAGCGTGATATCCTGGTGGTTCCTCGTACTAGGTACAGATCACGAGGAGATCGTGCGTTCTCTGTTTTGGCACCTACTCTTTGGAATAGGCTGCCTTTGAATATTAGACAGGTGCCATCACTGCAGGTTTTTAAGTCGTACTTGAAGACACATTACTATGTTCAAGCCTTTTCAGCACTGGGATCTGTAACAACCCACTAATTTTTTAGAGTACCTTTATTGAGGTTTTTATTTTATTTATTGTTACTGTTTTACTGTTTTATTGTTTTTATTGTTTGTTTTAATTGGATGCTGTTTTTTATCAAATGCTTGTGTTCAGCACCTTGGGCTTCTGCTGAGGTAGCGGAAGGTGCTTTATAAATGAAATAAATGAAATGGAGTGGATTTCTCGCAGCCTGAAACAATTATTGGTCAAGACCATGTTCACAATGGTGTCCACCTTGGTGTCCTTGACCCTCAATCCTATGTAAAAAATGTATTACTGTAAAATAAACACATATGCAGCCTAATGTCAAATATCACAGTAAACAATATAGATGATAGGTACAGCAAGCTTCAGTTTCAATGTACTATGTGGGTAGCTTACCTGGACTCTCCACGAAATGTCCGAATTACAGACGCAGCACTATTTCTACTGAGATTTGGTTGAACTCTTTGTCCAACTTCCATTAGTGTCAGTCCATGGTTGATAACATGGTCAATAAGTGTTGCACAGATTTCGTGAGTAAAATTTGGTCCTCGTCTTCTTTGTTCAGGTTCTATTCAATTCAGTTTATTTATATAGCGCCATATCACGACAAGAGTCGTCTCAAGGCACTTCACAAAGTAAACATTCTAATACAGTTCAGTTCATTAAGCCAATCAGTAAAAAAGTTTCCTATATAAGGGACCCAGCAGATTGCATCAAGACACTGACTAGTGTCAGTGTGTTTTCAGCAATCCTCATACTAAGCAAGCATGTAGCGACAGTGGGAAGGAAAACTCCCTTTTAACAGGAAGAAACCTCCAGAGGATCCCGGCTCAGTATGAGCAGCCATCCACTACGACTCACTGGGGGTTGAGAAGACAGAGCAGGCACACGCACACCCCACACACACACACACACACACACACACACACACCATATATATCAAGTAGTGTTTCTATGGTTACACTGTGATTTCTTAGTAGAAGTTCTATTTAGTAAGAGTAAGAGAAACTTTATTGTCTTTATCTGAGTGAATCTATAATTAATTCAATAGGTGAACTAATAGTAGCACATTCTATGTTAAAGAAAGTGAGATGTAATATCAGGAGAGGGAGAATGTTAGGTGGTTGGCAGCAGTGTGCCAGCCAATGGCCCCCTCCATGAGGCCACCACAGCTCAGCAGAACGCCAGTGTAGCTTCTTCTGGGGAGAAAAACACTTAG
Organism: Aphyosemion australe; assembly: GCA_006937985.1. NCBI lineage: Eukaryota > Metazoa > Chordata > Actinopteri > Cyprinodontiformes > Nothobranchiidae > Aphyosemion > Aphyosemion australe. Next base: position 2,647,345 of record SSNS01000045.1, read on the forward strand.
AGAGAAAATAAAGTTAACAGCTGAAATAATAATGCAATTAGAGAGTGGTGGTAGAAGAAAGTAGCAGAGTGTGGAAAGTGGTCAGTATGTCCTCCAGCAGTCTAAGCCTATAGCAGCATAACTACAGAGATAACTCAGGATAACCTAGCCTTTTAGATGGAGGCATGTGGGAGGCAGGGCCAGGGAGAAGTCTTTAACGACAGTAGTCCCCGCTGTACACTCCACCTCCCTCTGCTCCCCACTCGTCTAAACCTGGGCTAACATCAGAATTTAACCATGAGCCCTATCAAATAGAAACGTTTTGAGCCTAGTCTTAAAATTAGACAAGGTGTCTGCCTCACGGACTAAAGCTGGGAGCTGGTTCCACAGGAGAGGAGCCTGATAGCTAAAAGATCTGCCTCCCATTCTACTTTTAGATATTCTAGGAACCACCAGTAAACCTGCAGTCTGAGAGCCAAGTGCTCTGTTAGGAACATATGGAACAATCAGATCACTGATGTATGATTGAACTTGATTAATAATAATAATAATAATAATAATAATAATAATAATAATAATAGTAATAATAATAATAATAAATTAATAATAATGCATTTTATTTAAAAGCGCCTTTCAAGAAACACAAGGACACTTTACAGCGATAAAACCAACAACTAAGAAACTAAGTTAAAAACAGCAAAAAACACATAGAAGCGTTAAAAATACAAACTAGATCAAATCAGTGAAGATGGAAAAGGTATAACTTGTAATAAGCAGTCTAAAACAGGTGGGTTTTAAGTCTAGATTTAAAGGTGGAGAGCGAGTCAGAGTTACGGATGGCTTGAGGGAGAGAATTCCAGAGATGGGGGCTCTGCTCCCCATAGTGCTGAGACGGACAGAGAGGGTGATAGAGGATGATGATCTGATGGAGCGGATGGGAGAGATAATGTGAATGAGGTCAGACAGGTATGGGGGGGAAAGGTTATGGATGGCTTTAAAGGTGAGGAGAAGAATTTTGAAATCAATGCTTTATAGGGCAAGCATCTATATTTAGACACTTCCACTCACATCATAAATCATGTCGGTGTGCCTTTTCACGGACTCTTAGAATTACGAGATTTCACCCAACCAATCATCAGAGATCAAGCTAGTTAGAATTTGCACCATGGCGCCGTTCGACCAATCAGCGCGGGGCTACAACGCGCCAAATATTGGTGTTTCTGAAAAACCAGAAAACTGCCTTCCTGGAGCTCGTCTCTTCATGTGTTTACGGTTGGATCTCTAAAACTAACAACGCTAGGTTTATGAAACTCACATCACAAGGTTGACTAGTGGTGCTAAATAAGGATATATGTGTTGTAAATGTTAAACTCAATGAAGTTGGTGAAATCAGAGCATGAAAATCAAAGCTGCCATATGTGATCATACGCCCTGAACAAGTAAAATAAATTATGTATATTTTTAGGTAAAATCTGTTGTTTTTAGACATAATCTTCATGATCATGGTTACAGTAATAATAATAATTATTATATTGAATATATTTTTCAGTTTTAAACTAAGATTTCTATAAAAAACAGAGGGGACAGTTATTGTGCCAGCGAGTCTCACCATCAGTGATGATGATGAAGAGGAGGAAGATGACACTGAGGCAGATCCTCAAATACATAATATTCTAAAATATTCTAATAATCTATTTTCAATCAGAAATGGCATTTAATGTTCTATAACTTCCAAAAATATTCTACAGTAATCTGTTTTTATAAAAGTTTACTGTATTGTTTAATTGTGACATATTCAGTATTATTCTACAGTGATATAATGTTCTAAAATTAGCTAGAATATTCTAAAGTGTCTTATAATTATCTATATTATTAAAAAATAATGTTTATTTAACTTGTTAATGATTTTTATTTTGGGATTTCTTTTACCAGAACAGGGCCAGCGTCCATATTTGAGCACTTTGTTTTCTCTGATTTTCTCCATGAAAATAAATATTTTTGAAAATTGTAACAACAGAAAAATACTTTTGTTATGTCCCATAATAACACCCTGGGGTTGAAATTTAAAATTTTTAATTATTTCAATGAGTGCCCTATAAAGGGTGAAGAGCTTTATATGTGAGGAGGATCTTAAAATCCATTCTGAATTTAACAGGCAGCCAATGGGGAAGCTAAACCAGGAGAGATGTGGTCTCTCGTTCTAATTCTCATCAGAACTCTAGCTGCAGCATTTTGGATCAGCTGAAGACTTTTAACTACATTCTGTGGACCTCCTGATAGTAATGAATTAGAGTAATCTATTCTTCAGGTAATAAATGTATGGACTAGTTTTTCAGCATCACTCCTGGACAGGATATTTCTAGTCCAAGTCGAACCACTAGTGGTGCTAATGAGCCAAATAGGAATTTCCAGCGTGAATTCTTGTGTGAGTGTTGGACTGAAACTTGACTCCTCTATAGATCTTGTGGCCCCTTGACGACCCTATACTCAGACAAGCCCTTGATCCACCACTGACTCATGCTGATTGGTAGAAACTCAGTAGAAAATGATATTGGCAGACATCGACAAACAACTGGCATTTGTAAAATTGGGAGAGCTGTCGGTGAATTAGTTTGACAATTGCCATTTCAAAACTCTCAACAACAAAAAAGTGACGGAAATCCCACCGCAACGCAGTCATTTTTGTTGGCTGGAATAAAGTACGGAGTACTTTGACAGAATAAAACGTTTGTTGACATCACTGTCCGTGGACACCTACTGGAGCAGATCAGTGACACCACTCACTGCCAAAGCAGTCATGTATGCTGATGTCTCAGCAAAGTCCTGAAAGGGAGGATTTTGTATGAAGACAATGGACAGGTGCCATCACTGCAGGTTTTTAAGTTGTACTTGAAGACTCATTATTATGTTCAAGCCTTTCCAGCACTGAGATCTGTAACATTGCACTAATTTTTTTAGAGTGCCCCTTTTTTGTGGTTTTTTATTGTTACTGTTTTACTGTTCTGTTTTACTGGATGTTTTTATTGAATGTTGTTTTTTATCAAATGCTTGTGTTCAGCACCTTGGGCTTCTGCTGAGGTGGCGGAAGGTGCTTTATAAATGAAATAAATGAATAAATGAAAATGAGAGGACCAGGTCAACGTATTTTCCGGTCTCCATTACCCCTCCCAGAACCTTCCTGGAACTCCTATAGTGGAAATTGGGGCATGTTTTTGTTATCTTTATTTATCCAGGAACAAAATCCATTGAGATTAGAAAACCTCTTTACCAAGGATGTCCTGGCCAAGATGAGAAACAGCATAAGTGTGCACAACTGAAAAACAAAGAACATATTAACAAGTGCAAACATATATTGAATTACTTACAATTTCCATTTATGCAGTTACAATTTAGGTTGTACCCTTTCCTCTGGAGGGTCTCCATGGCAAATCAGGCTTAGGTGAAGGGTGAGGCAAAACGTTATTCAGAAGTCCTTTCATGGAAAAACACCAGAGTGCCAGGCCCATATAACCTACCCTGGAAGCAGACTTGGGGTTGGGGCTGGTATGAAAGCACCATGGGTGCCAAGCTGGGTTCAGATGAGCTTGTCGACCTGTGGACCCATCACCTGCAGGACGATCATTAAGGGTGAACTGGGTAGCTGACCTAGG
>SSNS01000045.1:2655973-2712123 GCA_006937985.1 Aphyosemion australe
ATGATAATAATGCTATCGCTATTGCTAACAACGAGCATGGTTATGTGCTAGAGTCTACTTGTAAATAACTTATTATGCCCTTTTAATAAGGTATAAACACCACGTTACAACACTAAGCTAACTGCTAACAACATTAGCACTCTGAAAGCTATTTGCCGTACGAACACATGAAAACAGAATCACACTGTTTACCTGCCGTTTTTATGGCTGTGTTCAATAAAATGCTATAAAAACATTTAGTAAATCCTTACCTGGTAGAAAGTGATCGCTGCAAACCTTAGCATTGTTCGTTTCAGCTCCTCCTGCTTTTAGCCGGAGATTATGATCCACTTCAGTCGGTCTTCTTTCAGTAAGTCCTTTGTGGCGTACTACTTTGAGGACCCGAAAAAATAAACGTTTGTCTTTGTCCCGATTAGAGCAATTGAAACAACCACAGACAGCACAGACTTTGGGCATTTTAACGGCAAATCAACAGAGTAAATAGGGATCTGTGCAGAGGCAGCAACTGCGTGACCCCCATCTGGTGCATCTGGTGACATCGATGCTACGTCATGTGAAACCCAGCAATTGATTAAATAAGTGTACAATAACTTTAAATTTACAAGTTAAAAAAGTGAATGAAAAAACTGTTTAATGGATGCAAATTAAGTTATGTTGTTTCCTAATTAAATTTTTTTTCTCCCTGAATACAATAAAATTAAAGAGTTTAGTCATTTTCCACCTTATTCTGATAAAGAAATGTGCAAAAGTAATGAGAAAGTTTTTATTGTCATGTCAACAATGGGCGATGGTGGCAGAGGAGTTAAGTGGCCGCCTTACAATCGGAAGGTCGCAGGTTCGTGTTCCGCTCAGTCTGTCGCTGTCGTCGTGTCCTTGGGCAAGACACCTAACCTGCCTTGCCTACTGGTGGCAGGGCAGCTGTAGCTATGATGTAGCTCATCCCCACCAGCGTGTGAATGGGTGGATGACTGATAGTGTTGTAAAGTGACTTGGGGGGTTGGTGAACCCTAAGAAGGCGCTATACAAATACAGGCCATTTACCATTTTCAAAAAGTTTAAACTTTAGTGGACAAAAACAATATTCCAAAATAGAGATTTATTTCATATCTGATCATCTATAGGAACACAGAAAGGGAGGTTTCTGTCTAGTTTTATCACCTACTCTGTAAAGCTGGAATTTTATTTGTTTGTGACAAAACTGAAAAATAAATACATTTTAATCCTCATCTATACACTGTAAGAAATGAAATGTTGAATTTACTTAACCAAGTTAGATCTGGTTCCACTAAACTTAAATATAAATACAAATAAATAAATATTAAATATAAAGATACATTGTTTCACGTTGTTACGTTAAAAGCAAATGTACATTACTCTTTACATTTAAGCAACTAGGTTTGGTGGAACCAGTTGACATAACTTGGTTAAGGAAAGTCAGCATTTCATTTCTTATAGTGTAGTTTCAGTGACTAAAAAATACACAAATAATTTGAAATTGCAACCAAACTCAGAAAGTTAGCAGAAATAAAGGCAAAACAGTGACTAAATTTTAGTTAACATCCAAAAAGACCAAAAATGGAGAAATGAACACATGTATAAACCTCCACTTAAAATCTAAGGCCTTGTCCACACGTAGCCGGGTTTTTTAAAAACGAATATCCGCCCTCCCAAAATATAGCGTCCACACCACCTCGTTTTTAGAAAAAACTCCATCCACACGTAACCGCATAAGTGCATTGTTGAGCACATTCATAGGCATGCCAGACCTGTAGGGGGCAGTGGTTCCCCTGAATCCTATCCATTTGAGCTTCCTGCTCAACTTCAACAAAACCTGACACATGGCGCCTAGCTCGCCTGTGTGGACCGATGAGGTAGAATTGCTCTTAAATTTAGTTTTAAGGTATAAAGTCAACAAGCGTCAAAAAGAGCTTGGACGATTGATAACACGAGCACAGCTCTGAGGTCATCCATGTTGTAGGAAACACAGGTCGCACATGGGCCGTCAGTATTTTTGTGGCAGACAGTGGCGTGAAACCTAAAACTCCGGATATTTCTGTCCACAAGGAAACGCTGAAAACGGAGAAAACGTAAATCTTCAGTTTTTAAAAAGATTAGTTTTTGTTGCGGAGACCTGCGTTTTCATGTGGATGACAGGCCGAATCGTAGATAAATATCTTCGTTTTGGTAGATACCCGGCTACGTGTGGACAGGGCCTAGATCTATAAACAGACTTTCTGTTGAGCTCCACCCCCCCGTGGTTCCAGAAGCTCTTTTAGGATCGGGCTGATTGTGACATCCAGTGTGAGCAGCAAAGTAACAATTTCATTGTGCAGGAGAAACACGTTTCCTTCAGCACATGGGACAATAGAGCTTTGAATCCTTCAATCATGGTTCAAAATCAGGAATTGGGAAAAAAAACTTGGACTAAACTCAACAAACATGATTACATCCCCAGAGGGGTCAGCTGGGTCACTCTGAAAATGAGATATCTTGTAATTCTTGCCCACATCATTTGTGAAGATTGTGGAGGTAGTATCATGGTTTGGGCCAGCACGGTTTCTTATTCCTGTTCGTGAAAGAAACCATCCTGGAAAAAGGATCAGAAAATGTGACAGATTGTGAACTTTTAATGTTTGTACACATAGGCTCATAATAAAACAAAAGCTCCTCAGTGACTGTTGGCTTAGTTTAACATTTCTTTTATGAAATTTTTCATCTTCTGCAAAAAATTAGATGATGTACAAATATTTTGTTTGTGTAGTAAAACAACAATTTGGCTCAGAAATTCAACATTGCATCAACTTATGTGTTTAAATGAATTCAAATAAAAAAATAGATCAGTTTCAACAACAAGCTGGTGAGTATGTTTGACCACCAGTACGCTGCAAAAAACTGATTTTCAAGTAAAAAAGTTTTGGTTTTAGACAATTTTATCTTATGTTTAGTCTAAAAAACTGTTATCTGCAACAACAGGACTTGAAAAAAGATAAATATTCTTTAAAATGATCAGATTTTCTTATTTTGAGAAAACCGTCTATCAATAGGGTAGCCTACACTGGAAAAACTGATTTTCAGGAAAATAAAAAACTTTGTATTTAATGCTTTTTTTTCAATTTTAGTCTAAAAATAAGATAAAATGTCTATTATTGAAAATCAGTTTTTGCAGTGTAAATATTCTGTGTGGTCGCTGAAACATTTTTCACGTTCTGCTAAATGTCTTCAGCAGGTTCTAAAGTGTTTCGTATTCATGATACTGCTTACTTAAATTTAGATAGGAAGAGCTGTTTTTCTACAGCTGGAGACTTATTCAGCCATTCCAGACCGACCTCTTATCAGTTTCCTCATCTCACTTTAACCTCAGGTGCACTAATAAACTGGAGGTGTACATGTCAGCGGCCCGGCCATGAGGGTCATGTGGAACGTTTAATCTCAGCCATTTGGGCTGTCTGAGAGGCAGATAAAACGAGATTATCCCATGCTTGGCGCTGGCCCTCAGTGAGACAAGAGGATGTGAGCATGTGAGCAGCAGCTGTGAAGGTGTCAGATACTCAGACTGGTTAGTGGTCTCTGTTGCTTTTGGCACCTCCTGCGGCATCACAGACACAGATAACCCCTCCTCCTCCTCCCTGGATGTAGCTTCCTCCAAATGTTTAACATACTGTCCCTAATCACACCTAACATAATCTGCCCTTTAACAGCTTCTAGGGCCTTATAAACCACTTTGGTACTTGCAGCCTTAATGTCATTAGGTCTCGGCGAATTGTTCTCTCTTCCTGTTTGGCTTTGTTCCTTTAGCTTTGGTGTTTGAGTTCACATATTCCCAAGATTTCATCGGGGTATTAAAAATCTCTTTTGCACCCGCCGCTGAATCCAGGACATGTGAGGGGTGACTTAAAAAGATATATTTGTTAAACAAAGATCGCTTATGGAAATAAATGCATAACAAGAGATTATCTGAGAATATCCCCACAATTTCACGATAAATTAATTAGTCTATTAGGGCAAAGCATGAATAATAAAGGCTTTTCTTGTAATTAGATCTCAATGGACCCAACATGCTTTAAACAAATCCAGAACATTAATATGGATGCAGAGTGGAAATGAAAAAATGTTTCCAGGGTTTTTTTTTTCATGTTGGCCACAAAAGGACTGAGTCTATTAAGAAATTTTGAAAGACAGATTTTTGTTGTTTAAACCTTCTAAAAGCCAAGGCAGATCAAAAGAGGCATTAGTATGCAGAGACAAATCACGTTTGGCTGAGGTTTCTCAATCCTCGCTCGCTCTCTCTCTCTCTCTCTCTCAACTCCAGCCATTCCCTCCTGTGTAGTAACTAATGGTTGCTGCCTCACAACGACTGGAACAACAGTTGCTAGCCGTATTTCATTATGCATGAGTATATTTCAGATTATATGTGAAAATAAATAAAAAAGAAACAAAAGTAAAGAAAAGAAAGCAGGTATGCTTCCAGTGCACATGGCTGCATGTCATTATGATTTAGGCTTGGAGTGAAAAAGACAATTTTCTGTCTCATCACTGCTAAGAAAATACCTGCCAAAGGATCATAATGACAAACAAAGCCAAAAGAGGTTTGAAATTGAGGCCAGTCATTTCAAAATGGGGAGTCACCCCTGCAGGTCTGGATTAAAAGCAGGGATGAGAGCACCATCTACAGGCTGACATTCACGGGGATGTCGAGCAAGCAAAATCAAACCTCTCAGATGTTTCAGCACTTTTCTGCAAAATAAGAATTACTCCTAAAATGAGTCTAAATTAAACAAAATTTGTGTGATGTTTTGGTGTTCCTGAGTTCAGTAAACTCATCTTAATCCAGCTAGTTCAGATTTTATGTGACATTGGATTTGACTTCCGTCAGCTCAATAGATTAGTGCTGCAAGCTGTCAGGAGGCCTCCACATCCACCTCTAAGTGATCATCTCTGTGCTGTGTGCAGGTTCCATGTTATACATCCCATTCAAATTTTTTATTTTTACTTTCCTCAAAAATGCTGAAACCTTCCAGAAAATAATCTCATTATTTCAGAGCATCTGCAGCACAAATGCACGTTTCCACGGCCTTTAAACGAACAGGTGAGGTAAATAAGAATTTTCTTTTATAGGTCAAGGTGTGATGAGATCTGATTTTCTTTTTGAGTATTTATCTAAAGTGCTGCAGATAAAGCACATCCTCCTCGCTCCATGTGGATGATTGCATGCATACATATGCCTCCATCAGTGCTAATTTGCACCTTTTTTACAAGGACCACGTCCCCTTTTTCCTTCTCCGCCAAAACATTTCACATCTCCGTGTTGCCATCACAGAATGTCAGCTCCTCCAAGCAATTTCCTCTCAGCCATTATCTGATGAGTGAGAGCGCTTTCCCATTGGCAGTTGCAGATGATACCCAGACAGAGCCGGAGCTGGCTGTTAAATGTATGACTGGCTCCTCACCAGGATCAGGTCCGCCTGGTCCCAACAGCCCCCACAGGGGCTGGCCACTGGGGGCACACTGTTGGGCCAACTGGCCACTGAGGGGTGTAATCACTCCCTCTGGCACATTTGGCTCCTGCTATCCATTTTGCTCCACAACAGAGAATCCTGAATGGGCAAATTGCTTAATTCAGTTAGGCCAGAAGATGGCAACATTGAGGTGGGATTAAGGCTCCAGTGTGTGAAATGCAAACCTCATGTGGAGATTAAGAAAGACTCTTTTTTAGCTTAGTGATCCTTATCATATTGCACGGGAGTTATTTTGTTCTCTGTGTTGAAATGTTTAAATGTTTAATGAGATTTCTTTTCCAAACCAAGAGACCTCATTTCAAGTCATTATCATACAACACACTGCCAGACATGCACCTTAAAGTAGCAGTGGATAAAGATTCTGCATAGACGATGTTCTCTTATTTTCCAGCTTTGACTCATGAGAGTTCACAATTAGGAATGCAAAACTGTAACAAAGGCGCTAAATACGAGCCTATGGTGTGTGTGTGTGTGTGTGTGTGCAAGTGGAGCAGAGAGATAGATTAATGTTGAGGGGCATCAGCTTAGAGCATGTTTTGTTTCCCCACAGCGTGCCGAGTGCAGAGGGGAGTTAAGGGATTCCAATCTGGTCGTTGAGTCCTGCGGTGCGAGGACTGCTCGGAGTGTGCTCGGTGATAGCGGACTCCATTACAGGGCTGAGTCTCAGGGTAGCCTGCCTTTGTGCTGCCAAGCTAGGAGGTTAATCAGATCCTGGCTCCATTATGAATGCCGCATTTTTCTAAAGGCTTCTATGAATAGAAAACTGTAAGCTCTCATGGAAATGAATCTGGGCTGTGTGCATTTTTTAAAAACAGAGCAAGGCCTGATAAAGTCTAGTGTTGCTGTACATTTGAAGGGATTCTGCATCCTCCAGAGGAAGATCAAATGAGTGTTTTATAGAAGCCTAGTTATTAATTATCTGAGATTAAGAAATTCTCTCCCAGCTCCACAGCTGTTTCTTTGTTTGCTGTTAAGGGCAGATTAGCTTAATTGATTTTTCAAGTATTAAATTCATTTCACATTGTGAGTCAATGGCATATGCTTGCACACATTTGCTGGTCTCTTCATATAAAAGCAGGACACACTGAAAGAACAATCTTTTGTTTGCCTTAAAAACAGTTTGTTTATTTTTATTTTTTGGGGCTAATTAAGGATTTTTACAGTTTTGCCTCGTGGTAGCTTCACAAATGTATCTTAATGTATTCGCTGATTGTCGGGAGGATGCAGTAGTCATGAATAATCAATCACAGGGTTCATGATTCCTTAAAGGTTCACCTTGCTTAAAAGCTGTTTGTTTTTTTGGCTTGTTGTGTGTCAAAGTATCTGATAAAGGAGGCACAGAGCTGATAACACCAGCAACATATCTCCACTCAGCTCTCTCCGCTGAAAATCATCTTGATTAGGAGGCTGCTGGAAGGTGATACTCTCCTGATGAGCTTGCAGACTTGTCATGGGAGTTGATGTCCCATATGTTAAACATCCCAGACTGTGAGCTGCTGATTACTGTCTGGATAAAGCCAGGGGAAGTCATATGCCAGACTTCCTAGTAAGCTTTAACTTCAGTAAAGATTTCATTATTGCCTTCTGCTGGAAAACGGGTGATAATGTTTTTGCCAGTGAGGGAGAGTGTGTGTGTTTTTAACAGGATATCTCATGAACCATTGAATGATGAAACACTGAAAGTAATCACAGGGTTTATGCCTACATGAGAGTTTTAAAGTGCTACATCTGACTTCTGGTAGCTACTGTAGTAGCTATCTGTACTGTAATGCTAATGCTAGCTGAACAAGAACAACAAATAAAGACTAGCTACCTCTCTTACACGCCTGCTGTCTATTTGCTTAAATTGAGTTACACATGCACAGGATCGGCTGAAGGACACTGAGCACCAATGTAGAAATGGCTGTAAATCAGATTTTTTTTTAATATCAGAGTTGTTTCCACTGTTTGTTCAATTCAAAATCAAAGGACATTTTTTGGTTGGTCTTTCACATAAAGTGGAAGTTCATGACATGTATATTTGATTAATAAAATGTTAATGATGCAACATATGATCAATCCATACATCCATCAAGAGATTCAGAATCAGGAAGGCAACCAGGAAGTTGCTCAAACTGGCTCAGCTGACTCCCTTTGATGCAGAGGGGCATCTACTCTGTGGGAGGCTGTGAAAGAGGAGTTAAGGGCCCGCCCCGTAACCAAGGGTTGCAGGTTCACGCTCAGCTCTGTCTGTCACAGTCATTGTGTTCTTGGGCATGACACTTACACTTACCGTCCTTGCTTGCTGGTGGTAGTCAGAGGGACCAGTACTGCCTGTGTACAGGAGCTTCACCTTTGTCTACGTGCCCCAAGGCAGCTGCAGCTACAGTGTGGCTTATCACTCTCAGTGTGTGAATGTGTGAATGACTGGTGTGTTGTGAAGTGCCTTGGGGGGTTGTAGGACTCAAGAAGGCACTATATAGACACAGGCCATTTATCATTTTACTGTGAGCTCCATTCTAGATGAAGATTCCACGTTCTATTTCTATTCACTTGTAAAATTCAGCTATCAGGATTCAAAATCCATTATTGCAGAAAATCAGCAGTTAGTAATTAAATATCTAGTCCCTCTCTCTATAAGGGTATAAATGAAAAAGGGCAGCACATGACTATCTTTTTTAAGTTATAATAGTTCTATGGTGCTCTCATGCACGTGAAAAGTGATTCTATTCTAATTTCCCCATTTATGACATCACAAACGGGGATAATTTGATAATTGTTTAAATTAAATACTAAAGCAAATGTTTTTTTTTTCATGTTTGGAGTTTTTATAGAGGTAGTAGAAACCCACATGGCAGCACAAGAGGTGAGTTTTGCCTAATACGTCCCCTTTAAGTTGCATTCTATACAGGCATGACCTATTTTGAGCTGATCTGATTATAGGTGTGAACAGCTACAAACAACTTGTTTGCATCTCCTCTAATCATAAAAATGCAGCTCCTTGATTAACGTTACTGTTGAGTTAAGTTGTTCCATTCTTTAGCTTCAGCTGCAGCACCTGAACTGAATAAAAGGAAAGGTGTTTTATGCAGTTGGATTTCTATTGAACCTGTTGAACATTTGAGCTAACTGAAGCAGTGGCACCCCCTTGTTATGGTGGTGGTTAGCGTTGTTGCCTCACAGCAAGAAGGTCTCATATTACTAGTAAAGTGGGCATGAAAGTGTCTCCTAAATGAATGTAATGAGTAAAATTTTATTACGGAGGATACAATTTCATAATGTGCTTTCAGGGATTTGAAATATTTGTCATGAATCAGAGTCTAAATCACAATATATTCATGACTGAGAAGCGGGATGAACGGGACTTTTGGGAAAAATAGCTTCAACCAGGAAAATTCAACTGTGTGCCGTCAAGACAAAACACATTAAGCGTGATTGAGAGAGCAATCGCTGTAATAGTGCAGTTCACATTTCATACAGTTTGTCGAAAATTAAATTTTCTGTGTGAGGATCAGAAGCTGAAATTCAACTAAGCTCTGCAGAACAACAGAGCACTTATAGCTATGTGAGGAAATGTGTTAACGGGCTAGACAGCCCCCATTCTCAACAAAGAGATATTGAAGTATGGAAGATGAAGTGAGATAGAAAATCTCATTTACATGAAAGAATAAAATAACAGTCTGGCAGAAGGGCCTTTTTCCCCGTTTTATTCTTTCTTTGAATTCTCAGAGCAATCATGGCCGAGCACAGCCGGGGCAGCAGACTATAAGGAGCACGGGTTGGCTGGGGTGAGGAGGGTGAGGGTGGGGTGCTTAGCCCTCTCTCTCTCACTCTTCCTCTCCTCCAAAATACATACAAATGAACTTGAACAAGCTCACGCCTGCACACACACACACACACACACACACACACTCGCACGCACACTCACACACACACACACACACACATGCTTGCACACACGCATACACACGCACATGCACACACACACACACATGCTTGCACACACGCACACACACACAGCAGTGGTTATACATAGATGCAGGGATGCACAAACATTGTTCGGTCTCGGAGGAGCAGACGGTGAACACATTATGCAAACAGAGGCGTGTGTGTGTGTGTGTGTGTGCGTGTGTGTGCTGAACGTGCCTGTGGGTTGGAGAGAAAAATTAGACTGATTAAAAATCAGGAAAAATCACAAACTGTTCGATGAATCTCCTAGGGGCTAATTAGGATGTTGAATCATGTGCCAAAAAAACACTGCTGAACAAATCTGGATGTGTAGGTAAAATCATGATTAGTTATTTTAAATCTGATTTAAATCAGTTTAAATCCACAATGTAAATAAAAGCATTGTTTTCCTGCATGTAGTTTATAGTGTGCAGCTCCTTTTTTACAACAGACTGGTGTGAGGTGAAGTAGAGGGTGTGGACACACATCAGGGGTCAGTCAGTTTATTGTTTTCATGTGGAAATCCAGGTAACAGCAGAGTGCATTTTTGCTGCTTGGGGAGTGGGAAATGAACCATTGTTAGCTTTTCCATTGTGAGTTGTGCAATAGAATGATGTGAGCGGAGCACTACGGGGGCAAAATTGAAATGACCCTCAACACAAAACAGTATAAATATTTAATTCAAGCCAAAGAATGGACTATCATTGAACGCCTTGACTGTACACGCCACGAGGCTCAAAGATATTAGCTCAAGTGAGAGGAACCATGATCATTTGTGTTCACCTTATTAAAACTGAGTCAGAGTCGCTCCCTTCTTTGGAATCTGTCGCTCAGAAACTTTCAGTTTTTATGCACCTGCCATCAGTGCAGTCAGCCAGCCCACATGAATATATTCAACATCACGCTGAGACGCCGAACAGAGGGGTGTCTGTTAAATGTTCTGAGGGGAGACCGAATTATACTTAATATTTAAACTGGCTTTCAACCTGGAGCTTTCGGTATAGTCCCTTGTTTCCCTTGTGTTAACAAAACAATGGTGACATAACACGAAAATCAACTGTGCAGACATGTAAGAGAGGACATCAGATACATGATCCATTCACATTCTGCTTTAATTCTCCTTTGCTGCAGACATAAAATGAAATGCATAACTGTGAAATTATTGTTACTGATTTATTCTGTTTTTGCTGCAGATGTTGTATATATTTCATAGAGAAGTTGGTTATTTGCATGCATAAAAGCATCAACACGAGTTAAGGTTGCATTTTGGAGTTATACATTTCTGGATGTGCAATAAAAGAAGCTTTATGTCTGTCGAAAAACAAAGGTATTTGCAGAGAAGGATTTTTACCAGCTGCCTCAATTTCTGCTGAGAGCTGGAGTCGTGGGTTAAAGTTTTATGGCCAACAGCGCAGACACTGAGCTTCAAAAAGAGCCACCAGCAAACCTGTACCTAATTAACCTTTGTTCGAGTGTGTCTGCAAGTGTGTGTGTGTGTGAGATGGCAAAGGAGTGAACCAGGCAGGCATGTGCACCATTAAAAATAGTAAAACTGTACCACAAAAGAAGCATTTAATTGCAAACTCTTGAGTTAATTAACATCGGGTTTAAACACATTTTGCACAAGCAGGTGATTTTTGAAACCTGCGCCTAATAAACCCGAATCGAATGCATTCATGAATCAATACTGAAATCGAAAGACCAACTGGAGTGTTGTCACATGGAGTTTTATTGATTGGATGAAAGAAAAAATTCTTTAACTTAATCTGTGAAAAGGGACTAAAAAGAGGCAACTGGCAGGAGATGAATGAATACATATCAACACTTTATGTCCTGGAACGCAAAACTCTTCTTAAGTTCAAACACATAAATGGAAACAGTCCCCGGCACACCCACGGTCTACCCACAGGAAACCCAACAGAAAAAGTCCTTTTAAAATATTAAAAACAACGTGCCAATAAAAAATATATATATATAAAAAAAATCTACCAGATAATGATCTGCGCTTGACTGGGAAAAAAAAGACCCTGACAGTTAGACAGGAGAACAGCACAAAAAGTAAATTATTTCACATGCCCTCAGGCATGTACATACTGTCTGCTTCACAGATATTCAGCCAGTCCAGGCAGCTACTGGTCTATGAGTCCCTGAGGCACAGCTCCGCTCTGCACAAATCACTGCACAAGAACCAAAACAATGAAGGAACCAGCGCTTGATGTTAGCCACATGCTTCCACACATTAGCCACGACCGAGCTACTGAATCGTTCTGCCTTTTTGATACGGAGTTTGCACGGTTGCTTTAGGCTCTCTGGAGCTAATTATTATAACCACAGCTAACAAGGCTTACAAGGAGCTTCATGAACAATTACTTTGGCCCTATTATCAACTGGATGAAGGGAATTCTATAAGTGGGTGAACTTATACAAGGCACCACATGAAAAAGGTTTACTTCAGTGTGCCTTTCGTACAGCTGACCCATATGACCTCAGCGGTCTGAACCGAGTTTTGGGCTGACCAGAGAGATGTACTGTGAGAACTACAAGTATTGTATTTTTATTGCCATTTTGCTCTTGCGGAGCTTAAAATCATTACCAGACCAGTGTACACAGAGTCAATACTGGTAATAGAACTTTTAGAAGTCCTACAGGAAGTCATTTGACAACGAACACTTTTATACAAACAATAAATTCCTCAAAAGCCCCCCCCCAAAAAAAAAGAAAAAAAGAGAGAGAGAGAGAGAGAGAGAGAGAGAGAGAGAGAGAGAGAGAGAGAGAGAGAGAGAGAGAGAGAGAGAGAGAAGGCATCTGACACAGTTTATCACCACAGCAACACTGGGAAATTGAAAAGGGAGCATAAAGTATGAATTTTTTTCTAAAGTGCTATTTTTTTTTTTATCTTATTTCAATGACCTCAATTCACTTACCGTAGTAAAACATTGATATTATACTTTAATAGAAACCACAGATGTTTGCTTTTGTCACTTTTTTTGTTTGAAACCACTCGTGGAATATATGCATATTTTACATCAGCTTATACAGTAGCTGATCCTGCATTTGACCATGCTTCCATCATCTTAAAAACAAAATGAATGTTCAAAGATGAAGGGACAGCAGTCCCACCAGAAGGCAAAAGATTGGTAATAATCGTTAGTATTTGCAAAATATCTCATGAACCAGTTAATGGATCTTGCTGAAATTTTCAAAAAAATCTTCATTGAATGTATGTCTACAACTGTCAATAGCTTTCAGAGTCAATTCAAGAAGGCTGCTACAAATAACTGACCTTGGAAACCACAACAATGGCAATAATTCAGCCAGTTTGACAGATATTGAGCTATGTCCAAATCCAGGGGCTGCATCCTTCTGAGTCCACATTTTAGGTCTGATTACATCACAGCAAAGCCACAAAGTTGTCTAAATTCAAAGAATCCTCAAATTGCATCTTTGTTTTCCCAGGATTTTAAGGATGGGCCTGGTGTATCCTTACGGACCCCCAGGATTCATTGCTGGCCAAATGGGATATTTGTTCTTGTAATAATGGTGAACAAAGCTGGAGAGGATTACAGTTTCAAATGTTAGTATACTAGTATCTGATGTTAACAATTCAAAGCTTAAAAGGGTTGTGTTGATTGATAGATTATATTTGTTTGCATTTTTGTTTTTTGGTCACTGTTTCTTTTCCCAACACATTTGCAATACATTTAGTATAAATTAATGCCTTGTAAGTCAATCTCTGTGGGGAAAAAAGCTCTGGTGCACCAGTTTCAAGAAGTAAAGGCTAGCCAGATGAGAGAGGAGTAGAAGACAGCAGGGTTTGAAGTCTTATTTCCTGATATTCGTAGATCTCACCTCTGATTGGCTAACAGCAATGCAACTCTACCACTGACTCCATTTGCTTTGCAATGTTGATAATTTATCCATCCATCCATCCATCCATCCATTTTCATCCGCTTGATCCGGGGACGGGTCACGGGGGCAGCAGCCTAAGCAGAGAGGCCCAGACCTCCCTCTTCCCAGTCACTTGGGCCAGCTCCTCCGGGGGAATCCCAAGGCGTTCCCTGGCCAGCTGAGAAACACAGTCCCTCCATCGTGTCCTGGGTCTTCCTTTGGGTCTCCTCCCGGTTGGAGGTGCCCAGAAAACCTCATCAGGGAGGCGTCCAGGAGGCATCCTAACCAGATACCCGAGCCACATCAACTGGCTCCTCTCGATGTGGAGGAGCAGCGGGTCTACTCCGAGCCCCTCCTGGATGACCGAGCTTCTCACCCTATCTCTAAGGGAGAGCCCAGCCACCCTGTGGAGAAAACTCAATTCGGCCGCTTGTATCCGCGATCTCGTTCTTTCGGTCACTACCCAAAGCTCGTGACCATAGGTGAGGGTAGGAACGTAGATCGACCGGTAAATTGAGAGCTTCGCCTTCTTGCTCAGCTCTCTCTTCACCACAACAGACCGGTACAACGCCCGCATCTCTGCAGACGCAGCACCAATCCGCCTATTGATCTTGCGCTTCATCTTTCCCTCACTCATGAACAAGATCCTGATATACGTATACCTCTCCACTTGAGGCAGGACCTCGTCCCTGACCTGGAGAAGGCATTCTACCCTTTTCCGACTCAAGACCATGGTCTCGGATTTAGAGGAGCTGATTCTCATCCCAGCTGCTTCACACTCAGCTGCGAATCGCTCAAGCGAGAGCCAGATTTCACGGTCTGATGAAGCCAACAGGACCACATCATCAGTAAAAAGCAGAGACCTGATCCTCAGGCCACCAAAACGGATCCCCTCACCACCTTGGCTGTGCCTAGAAACCCTGTCAGGTCTGAACAGAATCGGTGACAAAGGGCAGCCTTGGTGGAGTTCAACTCTCACAGGAAACGAGCCCGACTTACTGCCGGCAATGCGGACCAAGCTCTGACACTGGTCATACAGGGATGACATTTTATCTGATATTGATGTTTTATCTCCATAAATAACACAAGCCTGAAGGAGTTCTGATGTGTTGTTGAGTTGCTAATGCTAATGATTATTTTCTACTAGCTGAGATGCGCGCTGCTCTCTCCTGGTCGCTAAACCAACAAAAGCCTTCCCTGCCACGAGCCAAGACAGGTGAGTCCATGAATGCTAATGTGACAATATGACCTGCAATTGAGCGGCCTTTCTAATCCAAGCTTTTCCCTGTCTATTTTCTATCGGTGGCTAATGCAGGAAATAGGGGTAGAAGGCTATTTTCACGCTTAGCCTGCATTTTAAACTCAGAGGGATCAATCATATTTCAAACATAAAATTTAAAACGGTCTCAGTGAACTAGTCACTTTCTCACTCCTGTTTTGTGAGGTTCATGGCTGTTGCCAGTTACAGTTCAGCACCAGAAGATTCTAGTTAACAAGCAAGACGAGTCATACACAGAAGTTGATAAGCAGATAAACACATTGTCATATCTGGTGTTAGCACTCGGGTGTTTTACGGTAGGGAGCTTTTACTGCACTTATTATAGTAATATGCCTCCGACAGAGGAAGTGTGGTTGTTTGCCATGTGGCTGGTAGCTTGTGGTTATTGCTCTGAACGACTTATTAATGGAAATAAAACGCCATGTTTGACTCATTATTCACTTCACACACATTTCACTGTAATATTGAGTTGTTAGCAATTGAAAAAGTAGCTTGAGATATTTTGATCGCTGACTTTTTGCTTCTAATTTACCATTAGCATTGTTAGCTCAACATTAGCCTCTAGCCTTCTTTATCTGATATTAGAGTAAATCACAAAGATGCTGTGGCTTCTTAGGGCCACAAGGAATAACTTTTGGGTCACTCTTTTAACTGACTTCGATTCTTTAAACAACTCTGGAGCTTTTTGCCGGCTGTATGTCGAATTACAAATGCCGGCGCTGGAGACATGGCAACCTCACACTCACTGATGGTAAACATCCCTTCTTCCTTTATTTTGAAAGGAGAAAACCTGACAACCCCCGCAGTCGGCTGAGAATGAAATATGTTTCAGTTTAGCCTTCCTTCCAACATGATTGAGACATTAGACTGTTTTGGGATTATTTCACTGTAGAAATCTTACTTTATTCCTACACACTGGTCCATTGATGGATTTGTGACCTGCAAAGGGTGCACTTTCATTCCCAATGACCACTGGAGATAAAAAAAAAAATTAAACTGCTCCCCATAACCCTAAAAATATAACAAACTTAGTTCAAAACACAAATTCTAGGCCTTGAAAGATTTTCTTTATTTATTGTGTGGTTTCTACTCTTGTTATCCCTGCTCAAAAGGGCAAAAATGTATCTCGCCAACTGCAATGACCTCAGAGGTGGTTGTGTGAAACAAATCATCTGGTGAGTCAGATCACGCAGCAGTAAGAGGAACCAAACAGTGGTGGAAAAGGTAACAAAGGACAAAAAATAACATTCTAAATGAATGCCATGGCACAAAAAGCCTTTGCAAAAACCCACAAAACTTTCTTTGGAAAATAACTAAACCCTGTATGCCACAGTTTTAAAGCAGAGTAAGAAAAAGTGACCATCTGGAGATGTTCAGTCAGTTTGTATTTTACGTACCGCACATGTAGTATAAGCAAATATCTCCACTGCTGTGTCCTACTACCTACACGCTCTGAGTCCTGTCACAGCCTGTCACCACAAAATCAGCCGAAGAGCTCTCTTGTCAGGCCTAATCTTTTTCTGTGATTCCTCCTTGTGTTCTCCGTCTTTCCCTCTTGGATGCATGCTCTCATACAAACTGCTGTGTGCAGCTTGATGCCACGAAATCTGAGCAGTTTGCTTAGGATTCATGGACACTCTGTCATTAGAGATGTACTGAATTAAACTGACAGTTCAGACGTATGAAAAAAATACCATAATGTCGTATGGACAAGGGGTTCAGGTTTACTTGGTGTGAACTTTGAGAAAACACTCCAACAGTCATATAAACTCATAGCCGTGGACCCTCGGATGATTTTTTTTTTGCTCGTAGCTTGTTGAAGTGCATGCAAATCCTTTCCAACACCACAAGACATTTCAAATAAATTCTTCATTGAGCTGTCAAAATGCTTTTCCTCTCCCATCAACACCAGCAAGAGACTACCGTGATCCACTCCGAAATGACCTCATTGTGCGGGGCATCAAGGATTCTCCGGCTCCATCTCCGGGTGTGCTCTGAACTGTGAATTCCAGATTCAGACAGCCCCGAGGCCCAAGGCCATGAGCCGCCAGCGCTGCTGAAGCACTCTGTTGCTTCACACATTTGAAATTGGCTGACATGTTTAAATTTGCCGCACCTTAGCTCAATCCTTGTGTGATTTTTGAGCGGAAGCCATCCAAAGCCAAGACCTACATGTGTCAGGGCAAATTAAGTCTCTAATTTTAGTCTGCATTTCCCCAACTGCCACACAAGCACATTTTGATGAGATTCACGGCGTACACAGAGGGGGTGTTAGACACATCAGCACGTAACGCGGTAATCTTAAAAAGGATTTTTGACAGAGAGTTTTCCATTCAGTTGCCGGATCCCATGGAGCTGTAATCCCTTAATATCTCACCAATAACTATTACGGATTTAATGCCACTCGTTCTGCGCTCGGGATTTTACTGGATTCGCTCTAGTTTTCCTCAACTAGGGACACGACAGAGGCTGACTGAGCCTGTAAAAACCTTTTTCTCATGGGTCACAGAATCAGCAGAGGCAGGATAGTCAGATCGTGTATGACAAAAGTCGAGGTGACCGTTTCAACCTGAGTCAGTATATCTATGTCAAGGTAACCTCCTCTGGCTTCCCTCGGAGGAATGAGAAATAAGTTCCAACTGTGTTACATGAACAAACACAATGATCTTGTCTGGAGATAAAAGTTTGATTAAATTAGCTTGAATGCAGTTGATTAAAGCACCATCTGTTCAGCTAATTGTTGTGCTCCATATTCAGAAAGCCACAGAGTGAATAAAATGTGGATGCACCAGCTAAGATGGATGAAAAAAACGATTCTGCCTTTTAAGGCTTCTCAAAAATCCCCCAGTTAATTTTTCATGGCCGCACCTTTTAAGAGACATGTCAGTTTGATTTAATGCTCATCTGACAGTTATTGGTTTTTGGTGTTTACCACTTCAGCAAACCAGGGGAGGCCAATTTATACTCTGGATGCACATGAAGCAGCATCAAAAATTAAGATCTTGACGCCCTAGAAACATTAAAAAAGCTTTCTTATTGCTCTTTTTTTAAGTGTGTGTTGAGAGGATATGGCGAGCTTGTTAAAATTTATCAGCATTCTTCCTTATTCTCTGTTTAGAATGACACATTTTTCTCCTTCTTCTTCTTCCTGCAGTCTCATTTACTCAGTCGGTAGATTCTGGACAGTTTGCATCTGAGTGATGAAAGTGCAGCATGTTTTTTCTTCGTGTTTTTATTTTTTTACTGCATTACTGATCCTAAGAGTTTGCTTCTGTCAAGTTGAAATTTTCGTGATAAACAACCAGGCAGCAGTAAAGTGTTCGCTGACACATATTCTGGCACATTTGATAAAGAAAATCTTTAAAATTGGGCTTACAGTGGAGGAATTGTCTCAAATGGTTCAAAGGATTTGAAGTGGAAGAAGAGAGGATTGATGTTTTCGCTGTGAGCCCCTGAGTAGAACTGGCCCAGGGTCTAATCAGAGACCAGCAACGCAGGGCCCCCTCCACCCCTACCCACCACCTCCTTCTACACAGCCACAGGATTTTCTCTCACTATTCAGGGGCTGATAGATGAGCCTCTCTTTGTATTTCAGCCATGCACTTTCTTAAATCTGAAAAGCCAATTCATCTTGAGCAAAGGCATAAGGAGGAGGGAGTATAAGGAAAACTTCAAAACTCATTTTTTTCACTTCCTGCCAGCATTCAAATGTCATTCACAGCCTCCCTAAACACTTCGTCTCTCCTTCATTAATTGTCTCAGTGTGTCTCTCTCACTCTCTCTTTCTCTCTCTCCTTCTTTCACGCACACACACACGCACGCACACACACACACACACACACACACACACACACACACACACACACGTCACGTGCCTTGACTACAAGTGCAGAAGCAGAGGAGGCCATGCCTCGGTTCTTCCCCTCTGCGTTGTATGGTAGCCCAGAGGTGCCACTGCACATGACAACATTGGACAAAACGAAACAACAAATTTGTAAAACACAAGAAAATCAAAATGACACAGAGAAAGAAAACTAAAACAGTGAAATCAACAGCACAAGCATTACGTAATACATGGTTTTGTAAAACAACACTAATAAAAGGATGCAGAATGATTTTGAAAACATATTTAAATAGGAAACATTGAAACAGCAACAATAACGACTAATCTTAACATCCTGACTCTGTGGGAAACTTGTCATTTATTTTTGATCAGCTGTTGTGTTATTGAAAATGAGGTTTTGTTCCATATCATCCAAATCAAATGTTGTGTTTGGAAAAATAATGTTCAAGGATTTTTTTCTTTACTTTTTTCAAAATGTGTTATTTAATTTTTCTAAATCTGTAACCATGTTGCACTTGTACTGTTGTACAGGGGCTCAGAACATTTGTTATATTTTACAGACTCATTTCCTTTTCCCTCAAAAGGCATTGACTTTTTCCAGGCTCCATTTGCTCCTAATCTGTTTATTGCCTGGTTAAATAAAGGTTAAAAAAGAAGTGCCACTTCCAGGACAACATTGGAAAAAACGAATAAACAACAAAAATAATTCTAAACACAAGACACCTAGAAACTTTCTCTTACCCCTGCCTTTCTCTGGATGTGAAAGCGTTGCGCCGCGGAACTTACTTCATGGCAATTAGCCGCCGCTATAGTGGATGGTTTTCTTTCCACCCGCAATACAGTGCAGGGGCGGTCCTAGTCCGTGTGGTGCCCTGGGCGAACACCCTCTCTTACGCTCCCCCCAAAACACACACACACACACACACACACACACACACACACACACACACACACACACACACACACACACACACACACACACACACTCCCTTGCACACACGCATACACACGCACACGCACACACACACACACACACACACACACTAAGCCACCCTGCCCCATCACAACTACAAGACTGGGGGGTGAGCTTGGAGATGTAACTTGCAAGTGTTCTCCATACAGACAGCAGAGGGTGCTAGAAGTGACTTTATTCACAAACCACAAAGTGAAACAAACTTTTGCCCAATTTATCAAATATTCAGAATTAATGCGTGTATAGCACACATTGTTTATGGAGTAGCCTATCACAAAATCAGTGTTTGGAAGTAATGCATTACTCTGTAACTACCAGAGGTGGATAGAGTAGCAGTACTGTAGAAAAAAATTTAGCTAAAGGTAAAATTTTCAAATACACTACATGAGTAGCAAGTACTATACTAGAATATTAGATAAGATAAATCTTCTAATTTCTTTGAACAAGCAGGTAAAACATTAGTAAAAAAGATAACTGTCTAAATAAAATGTAATTTTTCCAATACATTGTTTATATATAATTAAATATTTTAAACTACAGTTTTTTTATTACAGTACTTTAAGTCATATAATGTTTAAAATTATATAGTGTCTACTAATACTGCTTCAGATTTTAATTAATCGTTTCTGATTAGTAAAATGATTTTTTAGTAACTGAGTGATTTTGTTTATTTATTTATTGCCAAGTCAACTAGAGAACAATAAAATACTGGTAATACTGTATAGGCAAACAGCTCACAAGCAATTATGATTGGTCATATATTGGTAATAGGAGACAAATCAGCACTACACCTCATTCAGTTAAGAGCTAATTCATTTTATCAGCCAGACATTTCCCCTACTATAAAATATATTTTGCAATTTAGAAAATGCATCGGTGCTAATTATGAGTCTCTCTCTTATACATTGTCATGGAGATTTTGTGTTTGTTGTTTTGATTTTGTGAGCTGGTTAGATGCTGTTTCTCTTCTAGCTACTTCAGCAGTCCTGCCCTCCTCCCTCTGCAGCACACAGTGAAACAAATGCACCTTGCCTATGTTTTCCAAGAGAAGCACGCACTGGCCATGACGTTGGGACGCAGCGCTCCCAAATTATTATTTTTTAATTACCTAGTTTGCTTCCCCCCTTGTGATGCCGCCCTAGGCAACTGCCCAGGTCACCCATATCAAAAACCGCTAATGATAATGTGTAACATTTTGCATTTTCCAGACACAAAGGCACACTATCATTACGTTTTGATTCTATTTTTTATGCTCTACGCTTCCAAAATACGTCCAACTCTGCAGATTAGATCGGGTCAGACAGGACGTCAATCTCAAAAGTAGTGTAAAACATCCGGAAACCTTCAAAATAAAAGTAACGTGCAGATAAACGTACGTCATTTCCTGTGAAACCCACATAGCCGATGTAAACAGAACAAAAAGTAAACCACAGACCTTTTTGGATACATGCTGCTGTCTTTTTCCTTGCTTGTTATTACATATGTGGACTTCTGAAATCACGCGTGGTGTTGCAATTCTCCCGTGATTTTGTGACTTTGCAGGACCAGCGGAGTGGAACACTTTTGCTCCTGGTTGGAAGAGAGCTCGTGGAAAAAACACCACTATTATAAGACATGCCACTTTCACGTCAGGTGAAAAGGAGGCTTTAACCCTTTTTCCCCCTTTTGTGCTGCCATGTGGGTCTCTACTGCCTCTATAAACACTCCAAATGTGAAAAAGACCCAATCCATAGGTTTTCCATCCATTTTTGGTTTTAGGAATTATGTGCCTAAAACTAGCTCATTCAATAGGTCCCCGTTTGTGATGTCACAAACTAGGAAATAAGCTTAGAACCAGCTTTCACATGCAAGAGAGAACTGCTGCTGGAGGAGCAACTGCTGTACTCCGAGCCTCAACAGACATCAAAGCTTTTCAGCTGAGCAGGGGATGGGTGGGTGTGGCCATCTTCAACTTGTTTTCTTAAAGTGACAGAGCCCTGACTCATTCTGGAAGGTACTGAAAATATCAAGAAAAAAAAACTGCTGAATGACTTTATGTGAGAGGGATTTAGTGGAAAGAACTTCATAAACATGTGTATATGGACCATAAAACGATTATAACCTAAGAAAACGTCCCCTTTAAAAAATAGTCATGTGCCCTTTTCCATTTCTAGGCCTTGTAGAGAAAGTAACTAGATCTTTAATAGTAAAACTGCTGGAATCGCTTCAAGTGAGAGGGATTTTGTGCAAAAAACTTTATAAACTTTATACCTTGGCTAGAGCTCATAGTCTTGTTCTCCCTGTTCATAAATGTTGCAGCAGATAAGGAAAGCCGAGTAAAAAAATATGACACTAAAAATGGGAGAAAATGGTTTTCTGGTTTGTGATGGACTGAATTAATCGTTTCCTTTCAGGTACGGTGCTTTTCAGACATTCAGATGGAGCAGTTTATCTATGCCTGCTGTCAAACAGAAATCAAGCATTTAGTGGGACAGACAAACAGCCAGTGTAATAAATCATCTGTTCATCTCTGTAGTGAAGCATCAGAGAGCCTCCTACATGGACAGGCTGTTTGAAGTTTGGGCACTTTCATTACACACATCAACAACACACGTGAAGTTTAATGGTCATGTAGTAAACTTGGGGGCAAATTTTTTCACACTTCACGTAGCAAAATGAAAGCCTATTTGTCAGCCAGTAATACAACATACAGCAGAGTGTGAGTGTGTGAGTGTGTGCGTGCGTGTGTGTGTTTCTTTTTTCTTCCTAAATCCCAGAGCGTCTCGTTGGGCCCATGTGTTCAGGAAGAAAGGGTGTCGAGTTTAATTAGCAAATTCTTACAGTGAATGTGGACACCTTGTTGACACATCCATTCCACATGAGCTATTGCCGATTCCTTTGAATGCAATTTGCATAATTATCCCTCATCCAGCTCTGTGAAGCGCATGCCTCAAACACCATGTTGCTCAAAGCAAAACCACATGAGGAAATGCAGCCATATTGATGCTAGTGGCAAGAAAACACTAAACGGTGAAGCTTCTATTCCCTCCATCTGCATTGTGTGAGACATGATGGTCTCGCTGCATTGCTTGTGACTCCCCTCTACACTATGGGCACACTTTGCTTTAAAATATACACACAAATGAAAAGAAAGAAAATCTCACTGCCTGGCAAAGATGACCTACATTTCTCCAATGCTTTGCACTTTCTGTACAAATTTATGTTGATCTATATTTCAATAGTTTAGCTCCCAGTTCCAATTCATAAATCCTCATTTACAGTATGCAGTGTTTGCAAATGAGACACACTACCAGTAAGTAAAGTCAAAAAATGCACGTCGTCCCAGCAGAACAATGAAGCGTGACAGTCTGAATTGCCTGAACATGCTGTCAAAGGCCTCCTTCGAAGCTCCCAGCAGCAAATTTCCACCTGAATCATGTCTTGCTTCATCTAATAACCTTGTTTATGTCTGGCGTGTGACAAGTCTACAGAGAGACACCTTGAAAGCCGGGATACAGCTCTCAGTCCACACATAAAAACAGTAATGAAATATTCACCCGCCTTATTGTTTCCAAACTCCAGGAGAAGAATCAATAAAACATAACACCAGCCTCTTTCTGAGTTTAAGACTTCCAGTGGGTTTTCTAAACCCCCGTGTGACGTTGTAGTCTTTCTTCTCACTCGTACAAACGCCAGAGTTTTTTCTTCTTTAGTTTGATGGTTGAATTAATCAGTAGAGACCATCTTCAGAACAAAAAGATCTGATGTTGCCTGTGGGATCTGAGGCCATCAGAGATTTCACAGCCTGTGTTTAAAAGCAAGTTGTGAAGAATACATTTCAACAGCAGCATAATAGTCTTCGACAATCCATAGCATGTCTCAATTGTGGTTCACAAAACATAATCTTTTTTTTTTCTCGTAGCCATGATAATCCACGTTTCTGAGTATAACTAATTGACTTCATAGACTTGTTGAAAAAGCTTGTTGACTTAAGCAACTTTACTGCACGGCATGTTTAAACATGGCTTTCAGACGAAGGGCTATAGCCTCTGTGAAGTGTGCCTCTTTTACCAATTACAATAGCTCATTTGTACCCAACAAGGTCAACACGCATAGACCCCACTGAGACAAAGGATCCAGATAAACAAAAAAGGACTGTGACCCGATTACCTCGTTATCTCAGAGGTAAAAGAAATCCTCTACAAACAGAAAAAAACAGGTCAACAGGACGACATGTGATGTGAATTTAAACAACGATGATTGCAAAACACTTTTGTAAAAGTGTTATACCTTCCAATTCAGTGTGAATCCAGGAGTAAATAGCTGTGTTTCCACTATAGGAGTTCCAGGAATTTTCTGGGAGGAGGGAAATTTGCAGGGAAACTATGCTGGGTCGGTCCTCTCAGCCGTTGTGTCTCGACAAAACATTGGCCCTTTTAGGACTTTGCTAAGCAAAGTGAGTGATGTCACTGATCAGTGCCAAAAGGTGACCACGGGCATAAATAATATGAAATAAGTTTTGTTTTGTCAAGTGCGTTATAATTTCATCCATTCAGGGGAAGGAGGGGAGCGACTGTGTGTCGTCAAAAGCGATGTTCAATGACCAAAAGAAATGCCGTTTTTACGGTGCTCTGTAGAAGACCAAAAAGCACCTTGAATTACAGCGTTTACAGGGTTGTTGCGCTGCACGTTTTGGGGTTGGGAATTTAGAAACAATCATTTAAAGCAGCATGAATGCTTCTTTTATTCTTTTCCTTGCATTGTGCGTCGCCAGCAACTCTTCCAGTTATAAATGCTGATTGTTTGGTGATGTTTGCCGATATCATTTCCCTCTGAGCTTCAATCAATCAGCATGATTTAACCACAATTAACCACCCAGCTACTCTACCAGGCCTTTCCGAGTACATACCTCAGTTCAAATACTTGGTTGGTCCCTGAAATGGCCCAGAAAATGGTCCTTTCAGGCCAGCCTGGTGTAATGGAGACACGTGCATACCAGATATGTCTGGTTAAATTACCCCGAAGTTCCGATTGTAGAAATGGGCTTAATGTGCATGTTCTCTCATGGTTTTGTGTCTCAAACTAGTCCCCCACAGCTTTAAGTGAAGACACAGGAGAATCCTATGGAAGTGGGTTAGACTGACACCCACTTTTCAAAAAGTAGTGGAATAGAGTAGTGAGGGGGGGGAGAAGGCTTCTAAAAGTCACGAGTTCTTTCAAGCTGATGATCTCCCACCAGGGCGATGTACAGCTGAGCCGAGCTTCACCACGGTGTAATTTGCTCGATTTCTAATCTTTGCAAGAGAATGTGAGGCTAAATGCCTCGCACTAATGCAGTCTATCATGGCATTTCTTAAGGCACACTATAGACCAGAGTGATTAGAGAACTTAAAATGCAAAGGCATCCCTTGAAACTGAATGCATTTACAATCCCATTAAATATGGAATTGTGTCTGTGGGCCAACACTAAATTTTAAATATCTCTCCCTGCCACAATTTTTTTCTCCCTGTTTCTTTTTTTTCCCTTAGACATTTCTGAATTCGCTGCTCGCTCCCTTCACTCTCTTGGTAAATGTGTTTGAGGCTGTGAATAATTCGCCAGTAACTTTAATGGAAGTAGCTCTGCCCGGCACAACATTAATCACAAAATGTGGTCATTTGTTATGACTGATGGTTCAGACAGTTGATTGCTTTTACTGTGAATAAATATAGTTATAAATTGCCACCTGCAAAGAGATGTAAATGCACAAGCATTAATGTAAAATGTAGCTTTGACTTCACTGCCTTTCAGTGCCGTCTACATCCCCTACATGTGACCTTGAGCTCAACTATTAGAATAAAATTACATTATACATAAAAGCAGAAAATCAGTTTGAATCAATGATAGGTTGGAATGATAAGTTTTCTACATGTGATGTAATTAATTAGAACATTAATTTAAAAATTGACCGATTAATTAACAGAACATAAAATATAAAAGAAGCAACAGTAAACTAACAAATTATTTACTGCACAGTGTAAACAACCATCTGTTCAATAACCTGTCTCATCATAAATTATATTAACTCCTCAATGTCCCAGTTCCAACTAATGCTACATTGTAGTATCATAATCCATTTTATACAACAGCCATTTGACCTGGTTTAATGTAATCCAGACAGAATTACATATGGATCACCTCTGCTCTCATTAAAGCGAGAATCAGACGGCAGAATGTTGAGATTAAAAGGTGCAATCACTGTGATCCTGCTGATTTATTAAGGAATGCTTAATAGTTTTCCACTCTTATCTTAAGCAGCATAAAAGTGCAATTATCCTATGTGCAACAAAGATTTGACTGTAGTGAAAAAGACAAATATTAATGTTTAAATGCTGTAAGAATTATGTGGTATTTGGTATTATATATGGACTGCTGAGATTTGAGTCTTTTGAATCTTGCATATTTTATTGCTTTTTACTTCTGTACTCTAATATTTTATTTAACAAATTTGTAAAGCATTATACACTGCTCAAAAAATAAAGGGAACACTTAAACAACACAATGTGACTCCAAGTCAATCACACTTCTGTGAAATAAAACAGTCCACTTAGGAAGCAACACTTATCGACATTCAATTTCACCTGCTGTTGTGTAAATGGAATAGACAACAGTTGGAAATTATAGGCAATTAGCAGGACATCCCCAATAAGGGAGTGGTTTTGCAGATGGTGACCACAGACCACTTCTCAGTTCCTCTGCTTTCTGGCTGATGTTTTGGTCACTTCTGAATGCTGGCGGTGCTTTCACTCTAATGGTAGCATGAGATGGAGTCCACAGCCCACACAAGTGGCTCAGGTAGTGCAGCTCATCCAGGATGACACATCAATGCGAGCTGTGGCAAGAAGGTTTGCTGTGTCTCTCAGCGTAGTGTCCAGAGCATGAAGGTGCTACCAGGAGACAGGCCAGTACATCAGGAGATGTGGAGGAGGCCGTAGGAGGGCAACAACCCAGCAGTAGGACCGCTACCTCTTCCTTTGTGCAAGGAGGAACAGGAGGAGCACTGCCAGAGCCCTGCAACATGACCTCCAGCAGGTCACAAATGTGCATGTGTCTGCTCAAATGGTCAGAAACAGACTCCATGAGGGTGGTATGAGGGCCCGACGTCCACAGGTGGGGGTTGTGCTTACAGCCCAACACCGTGCAGGATGTTTAGCATTTGCCAGAGAACACCAAGATTGGCAAATTCACCACTGGCCTCCTGTGCTCTTCACAGATGAAAGCAGGTTCACACTGAGCACATGTGACAGAGTCTGGAGACGCCGTGGAGAACGTTCTGCTGCCTGCAACATCCTCCAGCATGACCGGTTTGGCAGTGGGTCAGTAATGGTGGGGATTGGCATTTCTTTGGGGAGCCGCACAGCCCTCCGTGTGCTCACCAGAGGTAGCCTGACTGCCATGAGGTACCAAGATGAGATCCTCAGACCCCTTGTGAGACCATATGCTGGTGCAGTTGGCCCTGGGTTCCTCCTAATTTATTTAACCTTTATTTAACCAGATGAGTCGATTGAGAACTCATTCTCATTTACGACAATCTGGCCAAGAGGCAGCAGCAACAGACACATAGTTAGCTTTACACAAACAGATAAGATAAAAAACAGATGAGATAAAAAAGAGAAAGAAAATGCAGATAAAGATAAGATAAAACAGCTAGACATAAAAACAAAGGACTGTTCTCATATATAATATGTACAAGCCATCAAAACAGACTTAAAACAATCTTTAAGTACTCAGAAGCAGACACATTGATCAGAAACTATTGAATGCAATGAATTATTGAAGGTAGATAATGGAACGTAGGTAGTCAGCTTTAGTGATTGTTGCAGTTCATTCCAGTCATTGGGAGCAGCAAACTGGAATGAGGAGCGGCCAAAGGAGGTGCGAGCTTTGGGAATAACCATAGAGATTAGGTTACTGGAACGTAAAATGCAAGACAATGCTAGACCTCATGTGGCTGCAGTGTGTCAGCAGTTCTTGCAAGATGAAGGCATTGATGCTATGGACTGGCCCGCCCGTTCCCCAGACCTGAATCCAATTGAGCACATCTGGGACTCCATGTCTCGCTCCATCCACCAACGCCATGTTGCACCACAGACTGTCCAGGAGTTGGCGGATGCTTTAGTTCAGGTCTGGTAGGAGGTCCCCCAAGCCTGCCATACACGAGAGCCAACAGCTGAGCTACCGGTCATTCGAGGCTGTTTGCTCAGCAGATTACTCGCTGTGTGCGCCTAATTTTCACTGAGTTTTCTGCCTCACGAGATGCTGAGGTGAAAATCAAACCGGTTTGATACTTTCTGCCCCACGGGGGGCAGAAACTTGCCGTTTGCGCACTACGTGAGCAGTCAGCTGAGCTGAAATCTTCCAAGTGACCAATCATAACGCATTCTCCCCTCACATGATTCCAAGGTGGCAGCCTCCTGTCTGCATGACGGAAAAATAAACAAAACAGAGACGGAGCTGGATATGGAGGAAATGCTTCTACTTGTTTTGCTGATGAGGCGTCGCCGGAACCGTTGTTTGAAATTTAGGAAAGTACGGGTACGGTCATGGCTAAAAAGAAGAGCCATGCAAGGAGTTTATGATGGTGGCGGCGACGCCTCATCAGCAAAACAAGTATAAGCATTTCCTCAATATCCAGCTCCGTCTCTGTTTTGTTTATTTTTCCGGCATGCAAACAGGAGGCTTGGAATCATGCGAGGGGAGAATGCGCAGTGATTGGTCACTTGGAAGATTTCAGCTCAGCTGACTGCTCACGTAGTGCGCACACGGCGAGTTTCTGTGAAAATTAGGCACACACAGCCAGTAATCTGCTGAGCAAACGGCCTTGAATGACCGGTAGCTCAGCTGTTGGCTCTCGTGTGCGGCAGGCATCAGGAGACCATCCACCACCTCATCAGGAGCATGCCCAGGCGTTGTTCGGAGGTCATATAGACACGTGTAGGCCACACACACTACTGAGCCTCATTTTGACTTGTTTAAAGGACATTACATCAAGGTTGAATCAGCTTGTAGTGTGTTTTTCCACTTTAGTTTTGAGTGTGACTCCAAATCCAGACCTCCATGGGTTGATAAATCTGATTTCCATTGATAATGTTTGTGTGATTTTGTTGTCAGCACATTCAACTATGTAAAGAACAAAGTATTTAATAATATTTCATTCATTCAGATCTAGGATGTCTTTTGTGTTCCCTTTATTTTTTTTTTGAGCATTATACACACACACACACACACACACACACACACACACACACACACACACACACACACACATATATATATATATATATATATATATATATATATATATATATATATATATATATATATATATATATATATATATATATATATAAGGTAGTCCACACAGAAGGGGTCTCACTCTCAGAGGGAACATGAGCAGACATTGAAGACAGCAAGTACCTTGGTATCCCGCAAGCAAATGGCAACCTTGATAAGGTTGCAAGGAAGGGAGCCACAGCCAAATACCTACAACAATTAAGGCAAGTCCTAAGAAGTCAGCTCAATAGCAAGAACAATATCAACAAACAATAAACAACTATGCCCTGCCAGTAATCAGATATTTTGCAGGAATAATAAGCTGGCTGAAGGAAGAAATACAGACCACAGATGTTAAGACACGGAAGCTCCTAAACATGCATGGATGGTTTCACCCCAAATCCAGCACCCTGAGACTGTACACTAGCCGTAAGGAAGGAGGCCGATGACTATTGAGTGTGAGAGCCACTGTCCAGGATGGAACATCCAAGATCCATAAGTACATCAAGGATAAGGCCCCACTGAGTGCGTTCTCAGTGAATGTCTCAGACAATGGTGAACAGAAGAGGAGGTGCTGGAAATACCATTGTGGAAGGACCTACATGGGATGTACCACCAACAGATAACTGAAATGGCTGATATCAAGAAAGCCTACCAATGGCTAGAAAGAGCTGGTCTGAAGGATAGCATAGAGGTACTCATCATGGCTGCACAGGAACAGGCTTTGAACGCCAGAGCAACAAAGGCCAAGATCTACCACACCAGACATGACCCAAGGTGTAGGCTATGCAAAGAGGCCCCTGAGACAATCCACCACATAACTGCAGGGTGTAAGATGCTGGCAGGGAAAGCATACATGGAACACCACAACCAAGTGCCTGGCATAGTGTACAGGAACATCTGTGCAGAGTACGGACTGGAAGCCCTGAGGTCAAAGTAGGTAACACCCCTTAAAGTGGTAAAGAACGAGGGAGCCAAGATCCTGTGGGACTTTCAGGTCCAGACTGACAAAATGGTGATGGTGAACCAACCTGACATTGTGGTGGTGGACAAACAACAAAGGACAGCTGTTGTGGTTGACATGGCAATACCAAGTGATGGCAACATCAGGAAAAAGGAACTTGAGAAACTAGAGAAGTACCAGGGCCTCAAAGAAGAACTTGAGAAAGCCTGGAGAGTGAAGACATCGGTGGTGCCCGTGGTCATCGGGGCACTCGGGGCAGTGACCCCCAAACTGGAGGAGTGGCTAAAGCAGATCCCAGGAAAAACATCAGACATCTAAGTCCAGAAAAATGCAGTTCTAGAACCAGCTAAGTTACTGCGCAGAACCCTAAAGCTCCCAGGCCTCTGGTAGAGGACCCAAGCTTGGAAGAATGAGACCACCTGCAGAAGGTGAGATGGGATTGGATTAGATTTATAAAGTGCTTTTCAAGGTGCCAAAAGTACTTTCCATTATTCATGCACTCACACATTCACACACTGCTGATGATGGTAAACTACATCGTAGCCACAGCGGTACTGGGGGAGTCTGACAGAGGTGAGGCAGCCATTATTTGCCATTAGCCCCTCTGACCACCACCAACGTACACAAGTTAGGGGGAGTGTGTTGCCCAAGGACCCAATTGCTTGGTTTCACTCACGTGACCCTGCAGTCGCGTGACACTCAAATAGGGGACAGGAAGTGTTTTGCTCCAGTACAAAACATGGCACGATGAATGAAAGCGAGTATGCTAAGGCTTTAATTGGGCTGGTACAGATGTGATATCGCAAAAAATTCCAACTTCCTTTAGGTTATGACCCATATACGTAGTTTAAAAAAGTCAGACTTTTCATACACTCTGGAGGATTTACCCAGCGCTGAAGCTATTGGCATAACAAACTATCTTGTGCTGCATACCTCATATTAACACTGCAAAGCAAATTAAAGCCTTTAATAAGCCTACAACGATTTTATTTCAGGTTGGGGTAACCATTTAGTGATCCTGAGAAGCGATCCTTTTTTCGAGGGAAATAAGCCTCTCTTCCATGGATTCAAGTTTCTGATACTTTCAGAGAACTGAGTCATCTGGCGACACAACCCGGAGATAGCGGACAACACCGTCTTAATGTCCGCTTGTACAGGGTTAAACCTTTGTTAATTCTGTTTACCGCCGGTTTCTTTTGAGTTCTGTAAATAAAACATCGTATCATGCTTTTAACACCTGAACATCCCTCCCTTTATTTTTACCCAGACCACCTAGACGGTCTGGTACGTAACAAGTTGGCCGCCATATTGGATGGGTCTCCTCCCTCTCCAAAGTCAATGTAGATTGAGCAACTATGCCCCATTTTTGTGCTGCCTACAGCTGCAACAACTGGTGTACTATTGAAAACAGATCACGTGGGATTATTATTGACTTTTCTAGCCTACCTGATGGGATTTTATATTTAAATTTATTTTGTTTAATTATGTTTATATTTTTATTATCATGCCATACCATGTGTCTGATTTTGTGAAAACGCTTGATAAAATGTGTTTTTAGCTGGGTAAGCAGCACCTTTCTCAGTAGAAATGAATGCACTGGGGGCGAATGGAGACCCAACTAGCTCCAGTAGGCAGAGCCAGTTCACAAGGCATCTACGTATATATGCCTGTGGGGCAAACTTTAGTCATTGCAGCAAAACAATTATGTGAACTACAGGCTTATATTTCAATTAACAACTACAAAATTTGTCGTTTCTGATTTTCACATTTACCTTGCAGCTGTTATCACTTACAAAACAGGCTGGGGGAAGGAAAGGTGTAGAATGCTTGTTGTCTTTGAGTATCCTGGAAACCCAAATTACAAGTCAGTTTTCAGGCCATTTCAATCACATTCCTGAGAAACTTGAAAATACAGAGTCTTCACTAATACCATGTAGGCGCACACCCATCTGGAACAACCCTGACATTTTACAAAACAACAATATGATGAACTTTTCAGATTGGAAGTGTAAAAGAATCTTATACCTTGAACATGTCTTTGAAGGAATAGATTTTATCCCATTTAACAGAATAGTCTCCCAATATGGGATTGACAAGAATAGATTTTTAGAATATCAATAAAATCTGCAGTTAAACATAAATTTAAGCTTAATAAAGTAGAATTACTAACACCATCAAGGGTATTGGACTTCTTTAATTTCACCCACCCCAAACTACTGTCTAAAATATATAAGAAACTGTCCAGAATAGATGATTCAATAGCAGTTCCTATAGCAAAATGGGAGGTAGATCTGTCAGTCAGCTTTGACCAGAATTTCTGGTCCCAGACTTGTTTAAAAATCTTTAAAATGACCAAGAACCCCAATTTACAATTAGTTCAATACAAAATTCTGCACAGAGTACATTATCCACGTTATTCTCACGGCACGTGATGCTTTGCGCGAAAGATGCTAGCAACTTCCTGTCCGCATTTGTTTACATTGAGACGAAGCGACTCCTTCATGCTAATTCTCTTTTTCTGGGCTTTTAGAGACTGAAACCATGCATGAAGATTTTTCAGCCACATCCTTCTGGGTTCCTCATCTCTGGAGAGGCGGTGAGAACCGTACCGACGCTCGCAGCTGCACGCTCTCTCACTCTGGAGGTACATGTTCTAAATATTGCTCTTGTAGCTACAGATTTAATTTTCTCTGGTTGTTAGTACAAGCGCCAACAGCGCAACGTCTTCCAGAGGCGCGTGACTACATTTTTCGGGGGTAAATATTTTTTTAAATCCTCTTCAAATGTTCAAATAAACTGCTACTAGCAACAAAACCTCACCATGTAAACCAATGAGTATGTGCTACTTCCAGTATCTCACTGGATGTTGCTAGCATCAGCGTTTCTCCATGATGCTACCAGTGGCGGCTCGTCCATAGGGGGCGCTAGGGCGCCGCCCCACCACTCACAGGAAGGAGAAGAAGAAGATAGGAATCACAAAATATATTTAAAAAAACATAAAAAGTGAACTAAACGATCTATACACACCATATGGACTAAGTGCTGTGTGTAATCTGTGTTTAATAATGTTTTTTTTTTACTTTTGACACGGCCGAATCGTCGACGTACTTGTCACGTGTCCTCTCGCGGGCGCAGCAATCTTTACCATTGACTTAATATGGGCTAACTGGCGCATGTGCAGTGGGTCCCCAAACTGTCCACAACGAGAAAGAATAGGAGAGCGGTTGGTCGCATCTTTTAGCGATCGTCGCCGCCTCACCGGGTGAATT
Organism: Aphyosemion australe; assembly: GCA_006937985.1. NCBI lineage: Eukaryota > Metazoa > Chordata > Actinopteri > Cyprinodontiformes > Nothobranchiidae > Aphyosemion > Aphyosemion australe. Next base: position 2,688,926 of record SSNS01000045.1, read on the forward strand.
CTGCTCAGACCAGGGGGAGGAGATCGCTGATTGGTCGGGTTGTTCACCCCGCCCTGAGGGGAAAACTTTCCACAGGCTGGCACAGTGTGGCTCCATCTGTGCCAATTTGTCACGGCAGCAACACACTACTTCCACTGAATATTTTTTTGTTGTCCAACCTTTTAGCCATCTTTGCTATAATTGTGAAATCATCAGTGACAAATAAAGTTAATTGCTTCAAAACCTGACGTAGCAAATGCTACTAGTAGGTTCCAATGTGTGAAACCTCAGCCAATCGAATTGCTTGTTGTTGAGTTTTTTTCAGCTGGCTGGCTTTCGTGTTAACCAATCACAGGGAGAGAATCCACGTAAACAGGAAAATGATGAATGCGGGCGGGCAAACTCTTGTCTTTGGCAAAACAATGCCAGCAAACAGTCTGATCAGCTAAGCTTTTACGTTGGGATGTAGAATTTCACGAACCGAGTGGATTATTTTTACTACACCACACGGATTATGGCCATAACCTGCAGGTAAGCCTCATTTTAGCTTTTGGCTTCAGGAAACAGCATGCTGCCTCGTTAGCGGCTAGCACCGCTCCATACGGTTTGAACTAAGTGGTACTTTTTGTTTGTGAGTCTGGGCTTTAATCTAAACGCCGGCTGCTTCTGTGAATATCTTGCGTTGTGTCACTGTGTGTTTTTCTGGATACGTGTAGCGTCTATTTTACGGCCTCACGTTTATTTACAGCTTATGGGTGTTCTGTTTGTAGAAAGTGGATTCTATTGATTAGATTTAGCCTACTCCCCTTAAGCGTGTGTGCAGTTTGTGTAATATATGGGTGAATGGATGAATGTTTTTGTCAAAAACATGCTTAATATATTCGAAAACCTTTTGAATAACTTTGTTGCCGGAAGCGCTACTGTGACCGTCAGTTGTGTGACGCTGATGCTTAAGAATCAATGGTAATTTTGCGTCCCCTAGTGGTGATATGTGGTTAGCGCCCCACCCAAAATAAAAGTCACCGGCCGCCACTGGATGCTACTCAAAAATAACGTGGATACAGGTCATCAGATGTTCAGAATGAGGTTTGCACCATCTGACACCTGTACACACTGCACGGACAACACTCCGTATAATTATATCCATGCACTGTGGTCTTGCCCACCGGTTCAGGGATTGTGGTGCAGAGTATGTGAAGACCTGTCAAAGTGTCTGAAATGTGATATCCCAATTTCCCCCTCACTGTGCTTGCTGGGAAACCTGGACGACATCCGCATAGAAACTAACTCGGTTCACGTGGTTCTGACTGCCATATGTATCGCTAAGAAAGCTATCCTCATAAACTGGAAAAATAAAAATAATCTTTGCATTAACCAGTATAGAAATCTTTTGTTAGACCATATTACACTTGAGACAGCCTCTGCCTCCACATCAAATCAATCTCTCTGGGCTCCTTTGATCGGTTCCATCACATAGCGATGATGAGGGGTCATTGACTTTGTCCTGAAGGATGCTGTGGTTGAGTGGGGGAGGATCTGAGTTTGGAGCACCCAAGGGTTCCCTAGGGGTGGGTTCGTTGGAGGGTTTGGTGCTGGGGGGCTGCCGCCCCATTCTGGGGGTGCTTGGGTGACCTTGGGGGGTGTCCTTCTGGCGGCCATGTGTGGGGCCTTGGGAGGTCTTGACAGGGGTCACAGTCCACTGCCATATCACTCTTGGTTGGGTCTGGGTGAGGACCCGGTGGCCTGGGGTCTGGGGGCGCCGGGGGCATGGGCAGGTGCATGCGGCAGAGCCTGGCCCTAACTCAGGGGCCTCAGGTGGACCTTGGTACCTCCTCAAATGGCAAGAACACTTCTATTCATCGTGGGGGAGGAGGATCTCCGGGAGGGGGAGGACTCAACTCTGCCTGGGTGTCTAATGTCTTGTGTAGTCTGGGTGTTGATCAAATGAGATGGTGGGAGTAGATATTCTGCTGAGGTGGGGCTGAATTGCCAACCTCGGGCTCCATGGGGCTCTCTGACGCTGCTGCAGTGGGCCCTGACCAGATGGGCTGGGGTCTCCTTGCCCTGGGTGGTGTCTGGGAATGGGGGTGCCTATTGGGGTCAGCGGGGGAGCTGGCCATCCTCAGACATTTCCCTCCTCCGGCTCCATCACATCACCACACACACATACACATAGGGCCTTGGGGTAAGGGTTAGTTCTGTGGGTGCAGGTATGATTCCCATCTCCGCAGTCCCGTGGCGGCCTGCGCCCCAATTTTAATTTGCATATTAAACACTTCCATCAACGACATTTCATGCAGATTCAGACTTAGGGCCTTGGAGGGGGGCACACACTCGACAGCACCTGTACAGGGGGATCACTCAGCCTCTCCTCGGGTGCCGGTGCCCACTTCCAATTTTAAGCTGCACCTATACACCGACGGTTCTGGGTGGGGATTGGGGTGGTGTGCTGACACTAGATGGTGTAGGCCAGATGATTTCTGTGCTGCCCAATCCCCCCCAACCACAAAATGCACTCTAACAACATGCATCAACACCACATTAGAGCAGGCGGAGGGAGACTAGGAGTGGGAGCTGGCTGTCTGGTCGGGGTCTGGGGTGGTGGGTCACTTTGCTCTGCACTGGGTGGGGTTGCCTGCTCATCATCACCCCAGTTAGGCGGGGTTGCCTGCTCATCATCACCCCAGTTAGAACAGGACCATTTCTGAGTCCAGTAGTGGTTGTGCCCTGCCTCAATTCCTGCTGGTGGGTGATACCTCGGTCTGCCTGCGTATTTGCAGCTCTCGTATGTGGGGCTGAAAGCCTCAGTCGGCCCCAGCTCGGCCAGGTTAGGTGCATTTCCAAGGACGCTACTCAGACAGACTCGGACTGGTGCTGCTCAGGCTGAACACAGTTTCCAAGAGCACGGTCCGGGCTCGGTTTTTTCCCTCTACTTTGGCCCCAATTTTTAGTCCCTGCTCCATTGAGGTCCCTGACAAGGCTGAGTCGGGCTGGCAGCGCGACTGTGGCCGCTGATTGGCTAGGGGGCGGAGTCACTGGTTGCTCCGGAGCTTTCTGCCTGCTGCTTCACTCCCTGCAGCCATTTTCTGGTTCAGAGTTTGGCAAAAAGCCATAAAACTGAGCAGAATATCCAAAAACACCACCATTTTTGTGCTGAGTTGTGTTTATATGGAGCATACAGGTTACCTCACACTGTTTACTGATCATCTCATGCTATTTTTGTGTGAAGTAAAAATCGCGCCCCCGCCCCCCACCCCCCCGCGAGTTCCACGGACCCCCACGCGCCTATGATGGGCGCACCCACTTCCTGTCATAGAGTTGGCTTGGAAACAAAACTAGACCCAGGAGGGCTGTGTAAGACCAGGCTGTAAGGAGCTGTTTTAGGCTGAGTGGTGCTCTTGGAAATGTAGCTGTTTATTTATTTTTATTTACTTATTCTATTTTGAATTTCCTTTTTCAAGTTTCAAGTTTTTTGTTCGAATTTACAATTTCTTTTTTTAAGTTTTCCAATTTTTGTTTAAATTTACAATTTCATTTTTTGAGTTTACATGGAGCTGAGCCCGTTTTGATGCCATAGAGAACATCTTGACTAGCAGAAGCTAACCATTAACATTAGCAACTCCACCACATGGCAGAACTCCTTCAGGCTTGTGTTATTTGTGGAGATAAAACATCAACGTTGCAGAGCAAACAGACAGAGTCGGTGGTAGAGTCGAGTTACTGTTCGCCAATCAGAGGCAAGATGTCCAAATATCAGGAGATAAGAATCCAAATCCTGTTGTCTGAAGCTACTTTCGCCTCCAGCTGCCTTCTCTGTGCTGAAACAGGCGCACCAGAGCTTTTTTTCCCCAGTGTACAAATTACAAGTTAATTCAATTCAATTGAGTTTATTTATATAACACCAAATCACGACAAGAGTCGTCTCAAGGCACCTCACAAAGTATAACATTCCAGTTGAGTTCTGTTCATTATGCCAATTAGTTAAAAGTTTCCTATATAAGGAACCCAACATATTACATCAAGTCACTGACTAGCATCAGTGTCTTTCCAGCAATCTCCATACTAAGCAAGCATGTAGCGACACTGGAGAGCAAAACTCCCTTTTAACAGGAAGAAAACTTCAGAGGATCCTGGCTCAGTATGAGCAGCCATCCGCCACGAATCACTGGGTTATTCATTCCTACTAGAGACCACTGCACATGTATTAAACATATGAGTGAAGGACCTCTTTAAATTCTAACTAGCAACCACTGCAAATTGATTAAAATAACAAGACTATTCTTTCTTTAGGCATAAATAACTAATTATATAAAATGTAGAAGGAAAAATTATTCAAATATACAGCAGCAACATGAAAACTTTTTCAATCAACATAATAAAATCATTTAAGGTGTATTTTTATTTTTAGGTTAGGAAAATGTCATTCATTTATATAGAGGAAGGGGAACATAAAACCCATACTGCAGCCACTCACTGTGTTACTGTTCTCTGTCACATCGAAGTTCGTCAAGCTGATGTGGTTTCAGATGGTAGAAATCCACCTAGGTCTTAGCCCCATTTGGACCAGCCCTTAATTTGTCAGAAATACTCTCTCTCTCTCTCTAGATATGTGTGTGTGTGTGTGTGTGTGTGTGTGTGTGTGTGTGTGTGTGTGTGTGTGTGTGTGTGTGTGTGTGTGTGTGTGTGTGTGTGTGTGTGTGTGTGTGTGTGGATAGATAGATAGATAGATAGATAGATAGATAGATAGATAGATAGATAGATAGATAGATAGATAGATAGATAGATAGATAGATAGATAGATAGATAGATAGATAGATAGATAGTTGGATTGATGATTGATGGATGGATGGATGGATGGATGGATGGATGGATGGATGGATGGATGGATGGATGGATGGATGGATGGATGGATGGATGGATGGATGGATGGATGGATGGATGGATTGATGATGGACGGACGGACGGATGGATGGATAGATAGTTGGATTGATGATGGATGGATGGATGGATGGATGGATGGATGGATGGATGGATGGATGGATGGATGGATGGATGGATGGATGGATGGATGGATGGTTGGATTGATGGATGGATGGCTGGACGGACGGACGGATGGATGGATGGATGGATGGATGGATGGATGGATGGATGGATGGATGGATGGATGGATGGATGGATGGAGGGAGGATGGACGGACGGACGGATGGATGGATAGATAGTTGGATTGATGATGGATGGATGGATGGACGGATGGATGGATGGATGGTTGGATTGATGGATGGATGGCTGGACGGACGGACGGATGGACGGATGGATGGACGGATGGATGGATGGATGGATTGATGGATGGATGGATGGATGGATGGATGGATGGATGGATGAATAGATGGATGGATGGTTGGATTGATGGATGGATTGATGGATTGATGGATGGATTGATGGATGGATGGATGGATGGATGGATGGATGGATGGATGGATGGATGGATGGATGGATGGATGGATGGATGGATGGATGGATGGATGGATGGATGGATGGTGTCATTAGGAAAAATAACATAAAACATGATAAAAGCTGATTTTTTTCCAGGATCCTCAGTAAAATAAACTATTGGTGTCGCAGCTGTTTCCTTGATGTTGGAAAGCTTAAAAACACAAATCTGCTCACCCTCCTTTGTTGTTTACTGCAGTCTCTGTAATTTGAGTGTGTCTTTGTGTCTTTGTCATCAGACTGCTTCAGATCATTATTGTTATTGTCAGCGTTATTGCATCAGATTGTTGTTTTTATTAGGAGCTCCAGCCACAGTGACTAATGAATCAGTATAAGAGTTGAGTAACAAAGAAGTTAGACATAAATAGTCAATGATAAATTGTTAGCAGCCAGATGCTGAGTGAGAGAGCAGTTACGCTCTGTGCTTCTCCTCTTCTTGCTGCTGTAGCAGAACAAAGACGTGTGAAAACATAATCATGCTGGGAAAAAAAGGGAAAAATCTAATCTAAGAAGGTGCACAGGGGATTTGACAGAACATCTTAAAAGAACAAACTTGCATACACACATAGTTGATGGAAACTAAATCAAATCCCTGGAGAAAATCTAAAGATTTGTTTTCTAGATTACTGCCAGGATTCAGTTTGCACAGTCAGTTTCTGCTTGCACGCTTCAAGTGATAGTTGACTGAAATGTGTGCCAGCACTTTAGCGAGTCAACAGCCCAGAGTAATCATTCAGCCCTGCAAAAATTATTTCAACGTCGGTGAAGAGCATGATACTTTTTTTGCTGGTAAAGGGAAGGACTCAATTCTGTGGAGAAATTGTCAAGTTGTTGTATTGTGCTCAACCAAAGCACTTAAATTGTGCAGAGTTCACTACAAGGCTGAATGTACTGCTGAATCTGACAGAAAATAAGTGGTTTTGATCAAAAACCTTGTGAATTATTTTACTGCTTTTATCTCCCTCTGTCCTTCAGGGACAACACAGAACTGTGAATAGAGAGAAGACAGTGGGGGTTTGCTCCGTTGCAGCCACACAATTATCAGTGAGGCCAGGCACAGATGCTGATGTCTCGTATGAAATGCTCCATATTCACCCCAAAGCTGATAGAGGAGTGATGAGGTGTCCATGTCGTATGGAGAAAAACACCTTTTCCACAAGATGTTTAAATCAATTATGTTGAAAACTGAAAAACTCAAAGAACCTCCTATAGTTAACAATAACGGTAACGTTAATAAAGAGACCCTTTTTAACTAATGCTTATAGGAGCCAGATCATTCTATTCTACATTTTTGAGAGCAAAGGTAGAATATATGATAAAATATTACCAATGGCACTACGTGGTACTACTACTACTACTACTACTACTAATAATAATAATAATAATAATAATAATAATAATAATAATAATAATAATAATAAAGTGATATTGATGTAAAGCAGTAAAGTAAAACTTTTATATTTTAGCATCTTTTTTGAACATTTTTGTTTATTTTATTAATTTTAATTCAGTTTACGCTTCAGGTGGCTGAGGTGCAGGTTAAAATGTTTGTGAGAAAATTTTGTTTTGAGGAAATTTTCACAACCCAGAATAACACAAATATTCATTTTTTTATTATTCATGGGACAAGTATGCAAATTGCCTACCACCTATCATGCCAGAGTTTTAGAGTGATTTGATCCAATCTTGAACATAACAGCACACAAGATCTCATGCAGAAAAAGCAGGAATGAAAGCAATCAATTGACCTTAACTAGAGTTTGTTGGAGCAAGGGGGATCCATTTTTTTCCTTTTTGTGAAACCAACATGGAAGTGATAAAAATTGCAGTTCCACCCTCATCCACTAGGGGCTGGCACCAGAAGTGAGCAAATCCTCATTGACTCCCATGTTAGGCCAATTTCACAGCAGAAATAAACATGTTTACAGCCTGATTCAAAAAAATCATTTGAGGTTTAATAGTTCTAGTTTACAGTCATGACAACTCTTAGTGGGTTGATTTTTTTGCAACTCTTCTGTTTAGGTGTAATTACATGCTTGATATTATGAATAATTAGATTTGATTGACAGTAGCATTAGCCATCAGAGCTAGTGCTAGTGGCTAGCTCGTGGGAAGGTTTCAGCCTTGACCTCACATTAATAGATGCTCCGCCATTTCAACTCTCTGAACTTTAGTTGTGTCCTCTGTGTGTTTGTTTGAATGTTAATCATGGAATTATTTGGACAAAGAGGGCAACTTGTGGTACTGATTGCACTAAGAGACCATCCAAGAAGTCTCTGCTTCATTTTTATGAGTAAATAAAACTTTATTTCTGTTCTTTATTTTGCTGGTTGAATGAGGGAAAATGCTGTGCATTCATGTGCATTTAACATAACACTGCTTGGTCAAAGATGGGTTGAATTATAACATGTTGGTAGGGCTGACTGTGTAACGAAACTGGAGCTAGGTAAGCTGGTTGAGGCTAGCGGAAGCTAGCGGAGGCTTCCGGGATTTGCTGTTTCACCACAAAGATTCGGGAGGTCACCGCTGCAGAAGCAAGGTTTGCGAGTTTTAGTGTGTCTCTCCTTTTAGCAATGGCAGCCCTGCGATTAGAGATCTGCAAATCTGTCGCTCTATTCTCCCGGAAGTAGCCCAGCAAGGCAGGTGCCAAGCTTCTCCTGGCTCCCAGCCGGGAACAGTTGCTAGACCCAGGCGGCCGCCCAATCCCGCCTGAAAACCTCTGTTAGCTTCAGGTTAGCATGTAGCTAATGTCCCACTGATCGTCAACCGTGGCGACGGAGTGCAGCACGAGCTCACATAAGAGGCCAGAATGCCCAGCTCCGATTGTATTTTAACAGTCCATGCTAGAGCTCCACAAGCAACTAGCATGACTACAGCCTCGCATGGAAGCCCCAGGAGACAGGGCAGCCGAACAGTCAATATTAGCTCCTAGTTCCATCTTAGCTTCGGAGATTAGCTGGTAGCTACATTGGTTCAGAGTTTATGGGTGTCAGTCATTTGCTCCCACCCTCATGGCCCCACTCTCAGCTCCACCTCTTTTTGGATTGTCTGGGCGTGACGAGACATGTAACACAGCCAAGATGGCGGTGGTGGGAACTGCCTTTTTGGCCTCATAAGAGAGCAACAGACAGAAATGGGCACGGTTTGTCCAGTATCCATGTCTATGGTTGTGAATGATATGGAATTTTACCACAACACTTGCAAAAAACAGCCGAGTTACAGGCTTTTTTGTGTTTGCTATGGTTAATTAGCTGTGGCAATCCTTCTACATTGACTTACCTACTAAACTTAACCAGTTATAGAAGAACACCTATTGATTACTCTTCAGGTGTTTCATTGAAATCTGTCTTTAGTTTCTAATAAAAAATAATAATACATCAAACTTATATAGCGTTTTTAGGACACTCAAAGACGCTTTAACAGGGCAAAGAGAACACACACAGGTAAATAGCACTAGCTTACTACAGGATGAAATATTTATGAAATATTTTGGGTTAACCCAAACAATGAATGTCAAGGTTTTAGGTAAAGCTCTTATGCCATGTATACCTTGACTATCAGCCTCTGTCACACCAACATTTAACTCAGTATCTTCAAATTGACCCCAATTATATCATATCCATGTTTAGTTTTAAAACTGATTAGCTGTGGCAACCATCTTTAATTTAGCTGAAGTTGATGAATTCTAATTTAATTGGTTGTTTTGGGGAGTTTTTCTTTAAGTCATTTGGTTTATGAGATGTTTGGACACACACACACACACACACACACACACACACACACACACACACACACACACACACACATATGCATGCACGCACGTGCACACAGAGGCAAAAACATTACATCTTTCAGTATACAGGTGATAAATAAGATCTCTTAGGTAGAATATTTTGACATCAGTATTTTAACACCTGCCTAATTAGTAAAAGAATTACATATCACAGTATTTTGAAGATCATTATCATTAAACTATGCCCTCGTACTGGTTTTTTTTTAGATTTGATCAGTAAAAATCTTAACTAACAAGTTTAATGTCACAATTTAAATGATCGTGTGATCCTAATTAACCCAGAGATTAAAAATAATCCAGTCATATGGCGCCACTCATCTTCAAAACACCAAGAGAGCTTTTGCCTCAAGAGACATTTGATGATGTCATATTAGCCCAAAAGATATAGTCGTTCAGCTCACTGACAACAATTGAGGTGGCAGCGCGCGTGCACGTTTTACTCCCGTTTACCTGTTCTCCTTCCACCTGGGCGCGCGTAAAGATTCATCATTATCACAAAGAACTAAAATAGATTCTGATAAATAAAAACCACCCCGATTGACGTGATTTGATGATTAATAGTTCGGGAAGTAATCTGCCAGAAATAAAGGAAGGAATAAACAGGAATATGCTTGGAGCGTGGACGCATTTTTAATTCTAAAGCGAGGGGATTGGTCACACTTGGTCTCATTAGCATGAGGAGCTGTATAAACCCCACCGCTGCAGAATTTGGAGCTGTGTTGAAGGCGAGGCTTCGAGCGCGTCTGTCTGGCTGCGCGTAAAAGGACCTAAACTTTCACTTCCCCGCACAGTTCTGCTGCTCAAAGCTGGGAGCTGCGCGTGGAGCTCGCCCCAGATGTGAACTGCTTTCAGCCAAACGATGAGGCTCACCGAAGGAGAGATAACCACCAAAATGATGATGGTCTCTTTTCTAACTTACTGGCACCGGTGGATTGTTATTTTCTCACTCTCTCATTTTTTATTTGCCTCATGGGCTCACTCCGAGGGAAATACAGTGAGATACCAGACCAGAGAGGAGGACGCGCCGGGGACTGTCATCGGAAATCTCGCCAAGGACATGTCCTTGAGTCTGTCTCATGCGTCCAAGACCAATTTCAGAATGATGAAACAATTTAACGACTCGTTTATTAGGGTGCGGGAAAGCGATGGGCAACTCACCGTGGGGGAGCGCATAGACAGAGAGAGGATCTGCAGACACACTCCACAGTGTCTGATCACTTTTGACGTTGTTAATTTCTCCAAAGATCGCTACAAATTGATCCACGCTGAGGTGGAAATAAAGGACATCAATGACAACTCTCCGGAGTTTCCGAGCAAGGAATCTGTGGTGGAAATCTCCGAGAACGCCCCGCTCGGGTCCCGAATCCCCCTGGACCCCGCAGCGGACGCGGACGTCGGGTCAAATTACATCCAAAGCTATCAGATTTCTATAAACAGTCATTTTACTATCGATGTACTCCTGAGGGCGGATGGGGTTAAATATGCGGAGTTGGTGCTGATGAAGGATCTAGACAGGGAGACTCGGTCTTCCTATAATGTGGAACTGGTCGCAACAGACGGGGGGAACCCTTATAGATCAGGGTCAACAAAGATCACCATCAAAGTGACTGACTTTAACGACAACAGCCCGGTGTTTGACAAAAACAGTTTCTCAGTCAGCCTGCCGGAGGACGCAGCGGCGGGCACCGTCATCTTGGACCTGAACGCCGTTGATCCCGATGAGGGACTAAACGGAGAAGTGGTCTACGGCTTCGGGAAACAGGTTTCTCACGAAATACGAGAACTTTTCCAAGTGGATAATAAATCAGGCCGCGTGACGCTCAGGAGCCCCGTGGATTTTGAGGACAAAAGCACATATGAGCTGGACGTGCAGGCAACGGATCTGGGACCGAATCCGACCCCCTCCGTGTGTAAAATCATAATTCATGTCACGGATGTTAACGATAACGCTCCAGAAATCAGCGTCACCCCCATGACCTCCGTCGCAACCGGCATCGCGCACATCAGCGAGGCGGCAGACAAGGACAGTCTGGTGGCGCTGATCAGCACCTTGGACAGAGACTCGGGCATCAACAGCCAGGTTCACTGCACTTTATACGGCCACGACCACTTTAAACTCCGGCAGGCGCACGAGGACAGTTACATGATCGTGACGGCGGCCGCTCTGGACCGGGAGCGGATCGGTGAGTACAACCTGACGGTCATGGCTGAGGATTTTGGGTCACCTCCGTTGAGAAAAATCGCTCAGTTCACCATCAGACTGATCGACGAGAACGACAACGCCCCCCACTTTGCTAAATCCGTGTATGAAGTTTCAGTGGTGGAGAACAACGCCCCAGGTGCCTACATCACCACGGTGGAGGCCAGCGATGCGGATCTGGGCAACAACGGGAAGATCACCTACAGACTTTTGGATGGTGTCATCATGGGATCCCCAGTTAACACGTTTGTGTCCCTTAACTCTGTGTCTGGCTCCATTTATGCACTGAGAAGTTTTAATTATGAGGTGATGAAACAGCTGGACATTCACATCCAGGCCAGCGATGGGGGGTCACCACAGCTGCAGAGCACAGCTACTATGCGATTAAAAATAGTTGATCAGAATGACAACCAGCCTTATATTATAGAGCCCCCGCTTTATAAGGGATCCGCTGAGGTTTTCCTGCCCAAAGATGCTCCAGCGGGTTACGTGGTGACTCAGATAAAGGCCACAGATGCTGATGAGGGCATAAATGCACAGCTGTCCTTTAAAATTACAGAAGGGGGGCACCTGGGTTTCTCCATTAGCAAGGACACGGGGAAGGTGCTTGTGAGTCGACAGCTGACGTATGATGTCTCAGACAATGTCAAAGTCACAGTGGCAGTCAGCGACAATGGATTCCCCTCTCTAACCTCCACAGCTATGATCATGTTCAGCTTCATCGAAGGCACGCTGCCCAGTTTGCCCTCATTGGCTCAAAATGACAACGAGGAACCCTTTGAATGGGACCTGTCCATAGCTATAATCATTGTCCTGGCAGGGAGCTGCTCCGTCCTCCTGCTGGCCATCATTCTCATCACCACCATTTGTAGCCGTCGGAAAAGGGAGACCAGGGAGGGGGGGTTCGATGAAAAGACGGACATACCAGATGTGGAGAAGGTGGAAAGTGGCCATATTGATTCATTAATCACCAACCACAAAGGCAAAACGTTTGATACACACCCGTTTCCAGAGGGTCTCCCAGTGGCCAGCAGCAACACAACCGAGGCCAGCTGTGAGGAGAGCAGGCAGACAGCAGGGATCTTTGAGTCCAACAGCAGAGCAACAGAGGGAAAGTTAAAGGTATTTCCTCACTCATTTAAAGTTAAATGAACTATGCCTTGAATTTTATGAAACTCTGACTCAAAATGTTTGTTTTTGTGTTTTGCAGGGTTATTCTACACTTCCTGGCTACGGGAAAGAAACTGTGAGACCCATAACAATATGGAAGGGTAATTCGTTCACAACTATCTCCGCAAGAGATCCTCAAATTAGTGGCAAGGACAGTGGGAAGGGGGACAGCGACTTCAACGACAGCGACTCTGACATCAGCGGAGACATTCACAAGAAAGAATCTCCACCAATGAACAGTGAGTGTCACGCCTTGAGACTTGAGCTCACTTTGATCTTTTATCACCAAACATCTAGACGAGCCGCTGTTTGTTCATGTTGGGTTTTTTTTGCCACAGGTCTCTGGGCGTGCACGAGTGAGTGCAAAGTTTTGGGTCACTCAGATCGATGCTGGAGTCCTTCGGCCACCAGGCCCAACACCAGTCTGGCGTGTGGACCACATCTGTCAACGTTCTCCAAAACAGCAACCCTCCCCCGGGATGCAAGGAGGGAAAACTACTACCCGGCTCATTTACCCAAAACTAGTGGTCTGCAAAGCGTGTACGAAAAAGTTCAACACCAGGAGTTTGATTATATCCTTGTAGGCCCTCCGACGCCGGCCAGAATACAGGAAACAGACGAAATATCCATCCCAGAGTACACAAACTCTTAAGAGACACTAAAGGACAAAAAAAAGTGTAATTTAAAGACTTTGTACAGTACTTTAACCCAATCTGACTCTCTGTTGGATCGTTGCAGTGGTTTAGTAACGTGTCGTGTGTATTTTGGCTCATATACGACTGTTCATTGTTTTATGTGTAATATGCAAGATTTTCTACATTAAGAATATATTTTTCATAAGAGTCCAATGTACAGAAAATTTTTATTATGACTTTTTAAAAAGCATGTGTCATTATTTGAGGGCATGACCTTTGGAAAGTTAGGCTGACAAAAAAAAAACATGCCTTGTTGCTGTGGAAAACAATCAACATGAACAATGTTTGTGGTATATTTTATCACAATGTTACACAAATAAAAAGCTGAAATCAACTCTATTTTGCAGTTTAACGACATGAAAAATGGTCAAAACAAAAAAATCAAGATTCACTGGTGAACTTAAAGTCTCACTCTACATTTAGTCTGTAGAAAAATCCATAAAGCAAAAAGGATAACCTCAATTACCCAACTGCATGCATTTTATTTGCCTCAAAGGCGTATAAGCTGCAGTAAATAAGATGAAGTTCTCCAGCCATCACTGTTAAACTGATAGCAAGCACAAACCAATCTTATTGTCTTCTCATTGTACACAGTGTGGTTACTGTGCTGCCTCAATTTGCATGCAAATATGGCACCGCTGTTCAAATTCTCCTACAATTGCATATTTTTCAAAGGTCAAAGCATCCCTTCACCTTCTGTGATTGCCTCCCAGCTACCAATTATCCCAAAAAATGTAATTTAATCTTGTTTCTAAGCAACAGCAGCGCCGCACATTTGAATCTCTTTCCTGGCTATTTTTCTTCTTTACAAGTTATAATAAAGACCAGGAAGCCTTGACCACAAGACTTGAAATCAGAAAATTCATAATTAAGCAGAGGATTTTTTTCCCCTTCTGTGTTGTTGTATTATTTCAAGTCCTTGCTGTCCTCCAGCATGTTGTGTGAATCCATGGAGCTAAGAATAATGAAACCAAGTTTGACTACAGCTTCCATTCCTGCTGACACGCAGGCAAACAACTTAAGGAAATCTGCAGCAACCACATAAAAAATGTATGCTACAGTGGTTCTTGACAGTTTGAGAATCTTTAAAGAAAAAAATTCTGCATTTCTGCATAAATATGACCTAAAACTACATTGTATTGCAACCAATATCTGAAAGTAAATAGAAAAGCAACTAAACAAATGACGCAAGAATATTATACATGCTCATTTGTTTGTTTAGGAATACTACACTTCTAGGATTAACGGTTAATTTGAAGGTGAATATAGAGTTGGCTGTTGCCATCCGCTTGGCTGATTACACCATCAGGAGAGAACTGAATGCTGCTGTGGAAAGGAAACAACTGCTCCAAAAAGAAAATGCTGCCTTTGTGCATGTTGTGTTGCAATGATATGCCAATGTCTGGGAAAAAATGGTCATGTAAAAAAAAACAAAAAACTGGAATAATTCCAAAGTAAAAGAAAAAATGGGCTTGAACTGCTCTAAGGCAACATGAAAGTAAATATTCAACTGCAGTTATTTATACAGAAAGATTTTAAAAAGCAAAATTTCACAAATTTCTGGCCTGGCCTTGAGTTGGTTTAGATTATATCTTTCGGACAGGATGGTATGTGTGAGGATGGGCGGTTTTTCTTCTGCATTTTCATACCATTTTATTTCTAAAGCACATTTCAACACAGCATGGCAGCTGACCAAAGCGCTGCACAAGGCAACGGTCCTACAATGACCATCCAAAAATATACAATCAACAAACGCAAACAAAATTGACAAATACAATACATTAAAAAATAAAATCATTTTCACATCTGCCTTGGGGGTCCTGCAGGGTTTGAATCTGGGACCCCTGTGGTTTTCTTTTTATATACTGCCACTGGGTGACATCCTGCAGAAGTATGGAATTGGGTTCGATCTATATGTTGACAATTGCCAACTATACTTACCTTTAGATGACTCTGGAGATTGCCCGATTAGAAATCTTTTGGATTGTTTGGCTGAAGTCAAGGCATGGATGGCTGAGAATTTCCTGTGTCTTAATAAAAATTAAACAGAGGCAATGCTGTTTGGGCCTAATGGTAATATTGATCCTTCTGAGGTTGACTGTGGGGAATTAAATTCCCACCTGAGTGTTTCAGCGGTTAAATCTAGGCGTGAAGATTGATAATGGTGGTGCTCATGTTAGTGCTGTGGTATCTTCTTCTTTATGTCTTTTTATCATTTGCGATGCTTGGCTAAGATAAGACCATTCCTGACTAGATGGTATCTTAGGACTGTTGTTCATGCCTTCATTACCTCAGTCTTAAGAGTGCTGCTTTGGCTCCCAGGACTCGGCTGAAGACGAGGGGGGATTCTTGGTACACTATAAAAAGAATAACCTTACTCAAATAAAAAAAATTGATGTCCTATTTACACATCCAAAATATTTGACTTCACAGAAACCAAATTGAATCACTTTATATGACCTGATTCTTTTATATTGATGTAAACCATATTACTTCACTTGACCAAACCTGAATTCTTTGCTTTGTTCCAAATACATTTCTTCACATACAACTGTATTTTAGTTATTGAACCAACCTAATGTCTTCCATTTCAACCAAATTAATTTGACTCAACATGTTTGCATTGACACCAGTTGTTTAATTTACACAATAGCTACATTTTTTAGCAACAACACTGACAAACGCCAGTTACCTCAAGCCACACAAACTATAACAGCCAGTGAGAGTGAGACACAAAGCGCTGCTTTCAGAGGTTATAATGTGAACCTCCATCTCACATTGAACAGTGGCACGGCACAGCGGCATTGCTCTGACTGACCTCCTCACTTATGGTGCCAACATGACATAACAAGTAACGCCACATTTACAACAGGGAATGAAGTAATAAATAAAAACAACACAACCCCCCACAAAATAAACATGCATAAATACCCCAAAATAGAACAAAATAACTAAGAACATGGCTACCCATAATGCACCTCGCTCACTTGTGCATCAGAAAACCGAAGTATTGCCCTAAAATGACACGTCAGTTTTTTTAAACGCGTTAGTCTGGCTGAAGGTGAACTTCTAATCGGGCTGAAGCACCCAGAAAATGCGGTAGTTATCTGAATTCATTCTGCATGTAAACGCTGAACGGAACCGTCTGCACGCTCGCGTGATACGACCGTAGTAGCGCTCGTCTGATAATTTCACCGCCACAAACGTAACACGCATAACACCATCAAACAGTACACTACGTACCAAATAAGCTGTGCTGCAGCATTGTTGTTGTCCATTCATTCAGCCATTGTGTATATCCTGTTTCAATTCCGTCTGCTTCACTCATACCAGCAGCTAACCGGAGCAATGCCCGACATGAAAGGGCGCATATCGCCACCTACTGTATCGGAGTGGAACGTACTTCATTTGAGACTTTGGTTTTCTAATGCGCATGTAAACTAGAATAAGACTTCCAGCTTATTATCATAAGATCGACCTAAATCAACTTAGATGTTGATACTGCACTAGCTCCCACGGGTGTTCAAGTGCAAATTACTTTGACTCAAATTGAAAATATTATTTGCTGTACATAAAAAGAAGTATATGTTTTGAAAGAAATCAAAAACGTTGTGTTGTGTGCTTTGAATTGATGATTAGTTCCATACAAGTCAAAAGTGATATTTTGAAAATCAAAAAGAAAGACTTTCACAATCAAATCAATGATTTTATTTTGCTTTGAATAGCAGTTATTAGACTGAATGAAAAGCTGCAGGTTAGACTTTTTGCAGTGTAGCGAGTCCAAAACTATGGAACAAGCTTTCTATTAGGCTTTCTTCATCTGTGGCGGTTTTTAAAACAAGGCTGAAGACCTGGCTTTTAACTCTGTGGGTTAGCTGTTGCTATTATTTATGTTTTACCTTGTAATACGTACTTCTTTGTTGGTTTTATCTGTTTTTATTTTATTCCTGTACGGCACTTTGGTGACATGAAAGAAATCAAAAAATTTGTGTTGTGTCCTTTGAATGGATATTTAGTTCCATACAAATCAAAAGTGATGTTTTGAAATTCAAAAAGAAAGTTTCACAATAAAATCAATAATTCTGTTTTGAATAGTAATTATTAGATTGAATAAAAGACTGCATGTTAGACTTTTTGCAGTGTAGATTAGCATAAACAATGGAAGTGCAACAGACAGAATTTCAATTTTGGGTGGAATATTCCTTTAAGGTGCTATGTAAATATAGGATGAGTTGAGATTTTTTTGATTCTCAAAAATATGTCATTTTGAATATTTTTCCTAATTATTGCAACCATTGTCATGTTTGACTTTTTTGTTTATTTTGATTTTATACCCTAGAATCTGTGAATGTTTAAGTCATATTTTTGCTTTAATATAGAGTCATTCTGAAGTAGAAGTCAACTAATTTATTTTTTGCCATATATGACTGATTTATGATGCCAATGTCTTTGTTTTTGTCTTACAAATGTAATAATTTAAATTTCATTCACCTTGCAATCTCCCTAATTTTGATTTAAAATGTGATTTCTGATTCATCATTTGCTTGACAGGGATCAGTACAAATCTCTACATTTATTACAGTTTATTGGAGCCTCACTAAAAGATTAGTTACAACTATAAAGTTTTCCATGAATTTTCTCTAAAACATATTTTACAACTAACCTGTTAATAAATTAATCTCTAAAAACAGAATTAAAGTCTTACAGTTTTCTCTGGTTATTGTTGTTTTAAATGTTTGCATAAAATTCTGTTTCACTTTCTTTGAGGTCTGTTGGTGTTACACTGTAAAACAACAACACCCCTGCTGGTAAAGGCACCATGGGAGATGCATTGACAAAGGGCATGTGTCAAGTGAAACAGCACTGTGCAGCCTGAGGATGTGCTTTCTTTATAAGCTAAATAATCTCAGATTGTCTTTCCCTGTGCTAACAGAATATTTAAAGAACCCATGTCTAAACAGTTTACTGTTGAAGAGTGTCATTCAAAAAGTTATTGTGTGTAACATGAATGGTTCCCAAAGCTGGGGGTGGGACCCCTCTGTGGGTCACCAAGAATTACACGAGGGGTCTTGAACTGATTTCCAGAAATCAAAATAAAATTGAAAAACAATAGCTGAAGCTATATTTCTATCATAAGTGTTACAAAATCTCAACCGAATGCTCATAAATGGATATGGGTGGAAGCGTTTTTTTTATGCCCTGAATATTTAGCTTTTTAAGCATGTTTTTCTTGTCAAATCAGAAATATCTGGGGTCACATGTCTTGATAACTGTTATTTCTGTGAGTCTGAGTTAATCTCCCTATAGACTCTAAAGCTGCTTCAAGCTCTCCATTTATTTCCACACCACAGGGTGGCCTCCTCGCTTTGAGAGGCTTGGAGACAAAGGTAACATTCAGATGAAGAATTTTGCAATTTTATATCAACTTTACATCATTCGCATCCACCTGACAAATCGCCTTCTGGAGGATAAACCAGCTCCTCAAAGAGAGGCAGCCAGGGAGGACATCATAGACATCAGGAAGGAGAGATCATGGAGAAAATGCAGAATTCAGCTCACGGTTCTTGGTGTGTTGAGCACTGCAGACCTGAGGTAAGACGCTTTTTGATCAGAATCAAAACTGACATCCGTGACGTGTTTGTAAAGCTGTCAACACTATGAAATCTCAAGTTTCCCCGTGATGTTACTCTCATCTTGGACACTGTTAAACACTTGTCACGTGTATTTTTGTTTTCTTATATATCCAAGGGGCGAATCACATCCCATAAACCAGCTTCTGCTGTGGTCCATCACTTTCTGAGATTTGGAGTTGTGCTTCTTATTGCTGGAGCTGTTTATATGTTGTGTGCTTCTTTCCACCTCTGGAAAATCGGTGACAAAACCGTAAGTGGTTGATTGTTGGTGGTATTTCACATTTCAGTTGCAAACATTAGGCAGGTGTCAATTCTGAAACTGTAAACAGACATAATTCCCTGCAATTTTCCAACAGTTGTCATGAAACAGGAAGAAATCAGAATGTTAAAAAAAATCAAATCTTTGCTACAATCTTCTCTGTACAAACCACACAAATTGATCCTGGAGTTATTCTTCACCTTATAAGCAACAGAGTGATGTTTATTTGTGCTCTAATGAGCAGACATGTGGGGCAAACCTCCTCCTCCAGCTCCGCAACAGCCTCTCCTGTGGTGCTTTACTCAAATTCTCAGTGTGCTAAAACTACAGAGGATTTCATGCATGGAAAATGTCTGCAAGGGGGGGAAACAACACGAGAAACACGAAGCTTGTTTCCATCCTCGTTCTTGTGTTTGCCACTTTGTGATTTACACGACTTGACTAATTAATCATTTGAATATCTCATTTTGAATTCTGCCAGGTTTATAACGTTCGTTACAGCTTGAACGTCAACGGGGAGGCGAGGGAGGGCTCTGTGGAAATCGATTCTGACAACAATCTGGGGAGGTTTGAAACTGCGAGCGGAGCTGGGGAAAGTGTGGAGATTCATGACTTTCAAATTGTGAGTAAGTTTGTCCTTGTTCTCTCTTCTTGGGCTCAGCAGAGACCTTCTGTGTGCTTAACAAAGTAGCAATGCTGTGAGTGTAAACATGGCATCTCTGTGACTTGGTGCAGGGAATAACTGGAATCCGCTTCTTTGGAGGAGACAAGTGCTTTATAAAATCACTTATCAAAGCAAACCTTCCACTCACGGGAGCTCACAACAAAGAGACGCTGATGTTTGACCTGGTATGTGTGCACAGTTTGACACACAAAGTTGAGAATTAGAAATGAAGGAAGATATTGCGATGTTAACCTGAGTATAACATATTGTTTTGTTTTCTTGTCAGATGGATGAATTAATGCCTGTGAGGTTTGACGATGAGTCCCTCATATGGGTTGCAGAAGAGCAGCCGGTGCAGAACGTCTCGTTTCTGAGCAACAAAATTCTGGATTTTTGTGGAGAACTTCCTGTTTTCTGGCTCCAGCCCGTGTATCTCAAAGGTCACTTTTCTTAGGATTTTTAAAATAACAAATATATGAACTTTATTTAATGAATATACCTTTTTACAATTCCCCTAAATCAACTTGGCCTCTAAGATGAAGAGTTTTTTTTTTTTTTTTTGTTATTCTTGCCTGGTTTTGGATGCATTGCCTCGCACCTAAAGCCATAAAAAACAATGCATCTGTTTTTTTTTAATATTCATGACCTCAATAAACATAGAATAGTACCAGGCTTTTAGTATAACTATTTTGTTTATTTCTGTCTTTTTATGAAAGTAGCTTTTCACTATGTCATAATTTGACATCTTAAAGGGGACATATTATGACTTGTTTTCCTAATTTATAATACTTCTATGGTCCAACCATGTTTATGAAGTTCTTTGCACAAAACCCCTCTCACATCAAGCAATTTCAGCAGTTTTATTCTTGACATTTTCGGTACCTTCCAGAATGAGCCGTTTCAGGGCTCTGTGGCTTTAACAAAACAAGCTGGAGCTGGCCACGCCCACCCTCCTCAAGCTCAGGCTGCTATAAAAAGAGAAGCTCCAGTATTCAGGAGGGACTCGGACTAGAGCTGCTGCTCCTCCAGGCTGCACACAAAAGCAGGGAGCAAGCTGACAATATGATGAAACTGATTTTTAAACACTTTAATGTGGAAACATTATTACTTAATTCTTTTACCTGCATGAAGGAAAGCAAACATGAATAATCCCGATTCAGATCCATATCAGTTTTGGTCAGTTATATGGAGCCACTTCAGAGGGGCTGATGGGACATCGGCTTCACTTTTGAACAACAAAAGTAGGCAGGGACGTCATGTCTAGTTATTAATGCTTTCAAATAAGAAAAGCTAGTTCTAAAACTCACTACAGTCAATTCTATGCAAACCACTTTCATGTTTTTTCACAGCCTATTAAAATCTTAGTTGTTCTTCTCTGCTGACACACTTGTGAAATTTTACATCCTCGACTCAGAAGGTGGTGAAACATTCGAACATCTTGAACATACACTAAATTTAGAGCTGAACAGGAGGAGGGGAGAAAAAGACTAACAAAGTCTTGTATTAAAAAAGAATGAACTTGAAATATGCAACACTGCTTGATATCACTGCTGCTAAGTGAATTATTCAAGACGTCTGAGACAGCTCCAGCTATGTAGGATTGAGCTCTGAGGACATGTATGGCATCTTGTGGATGTTGACCCAGTACTCTCGCCTCCTGTGGATGCCTGTAACAGATGGAGAGAGGAAAGAGAGAGGCACGCAGCGAGCCAAACGGCAGTTAGGCACGGAGGAGATCAAGGCAGATGCTGAGGAGAGGGACCCGGTGAGTCACAAGGAGGCAAGAGTTATGGATGAAGAAGAGTCAGCTGCAGGGTCAGCGTATAATCCCGAAAACCCTTTCCATGTGAGTAACACCTTCATCAACAGCCCTGTTTACAGAGAACACGACTCCACAGTTGGTGAATTTTTGATGAACTATCAACAAGCACACTCTGTGCCCTGAAGCGAGCCTCAAAGTGATATTTTAAATCTGGGCTTTGCTTTTTTTTACACCCACAAATAACTTCATCACAGCAAATTTAAGATGCCAGCTTTGTTAAAAATGTATGCTTGCACAAATAGAAGCATAGAGAGAGGAAATGTGTTAACCTGGGTGGTTTATGCTGCTGCTGCTTTTGTGAAGGTGTCATTCTGGCAGCTTTAATTACAGGTCACTTGTGTAAAAGCTGCCATTTCAACTTGATGAACTTATGAACTGATGTAAAAACTCCCACCAGTTATAAAAATGCATGCTGCCTGGAACAAATCACGTTCCGTGAGAGGATGAGGAGGTTGTCTGAAGCCATTTGACTTGCAAATAGTTGTAGATTTGAAAGATGTTTCAAACAAAAACTGTTGCTTTTTGTAAAAGAAATGTGCTTTTTGTAAACGCAGCGCAGCAGAGAGAGCAAAGAGGAGAGCACCCTGACCTTTGACAGCATGTTGGACCGCCAGGGAATCTGCTGCTCGGAGTGCCAACGCAGCTACACACTCTGTCAGCGAGTGTGTGAGCCTCTGCGCGGCTATTGGCCGTGGCCCTACAACTACAGAGGGTGCCGGGTAGCCTGTCGAGTCATTATGCCATGTCGCTGGTGGGTGGCTCGAATTATGGGTGTTGTTTAATGCACCAATTTCCTTATCTGGGAGGTGATTTTTGTTTGTTTTTCCTATATAAAGATCTTTAAAGAAAATTGTTAGTGTATTCCATAGACTGAGAAAAAATGACACCTGTTTTAGATGATGCTGAATTACTTAATTTTGGGAAAAATATGTTTAGTTCAGACCAGAATGATAAGCTAATGACTACTTTGAGCATGGTAAAAACTAAAGTGAATTGCTGCCATCTTTAAAGCCCCAGTATGTAATATTTTTACCTGTTTACTACCAAATTCTGTGCATCCAGTGCACAAACTTGTCCTTTTTCATTAATATTTCTCACCAACATCAATTCTAAATATTCCTCTCAGCTTCAAATTTTACATTTTTATTACATAAATTGTGGTCGACGCTCCATGGTCATCCTCCATTTTGAAATACGGTAGCTATTTAGGGACATATGAGCTCCACGTTATGCGTTTGCACTATGACTGTAACCTGAAAGAAACAGCAGAGGGCAGCAGTGCGCCGTGGAAGCATGGCGTCTGACAATTCAACTAAGAAGAGACGAGACTAGCTGTTACACTGTTGCTGGACTTTGTTAGTTTGAATAACAAACAATGAAATCAAAAGACACATCAAATATGTCAGGTCTTATTGATTTCCAACACTCAGCACCGACCCTGACCGAGGGGGGTGGCGGATCACGCCGCCTCGTCGCGGGGGGGGCGTCGTCTC
>SSNS01000045.1:2712136-2741882 GCA_006937985.1 Aphyosemion australe
TGGATGGATGGATGGCTGGACGGACGGACGGACGGACGGACGGACGGACGGACGGATGGATGGATTGATGGATGGATGGATGGTTGGATTGATGGATGGATGGCTGGACGGACGGACGGATGGACGGATGGACGGATGGACGGACGGATGGATGGATGGATGGATGGATGGATNGTCGTCGGGGGGAGGGGGGTACGTGTGGCGTTATGCATTAAGACTGAACAGTCATTAAAAATGTTTTTTAACTGGTGGAGTAGTTAGATGCTTTGTGTGGGTTAGGCTACAGAGATTGGAAATAAATCAATCTCATGCTTTTTATATAAAAACGAACCAGATGGCTGGAGTGAACGCTGGAGTTGTTGCCTTTTTGAGTGGGCCACCGTAGCTGCAATACTTACTCTGAACTGCATGGCGCTAAAGAGTCAAAATTTTTACCATGATTTCTATGAATATCCCACATGGGGCCTTTAAAACCCTCAAATAGTTCATAGTTTATTGTGCAAATTCTGTTTTAAAACCTTTTCATCTCCTTCAGTTTTTATTACATGGAAACATTAAAGCTGGGGCACATAGTTTAAAAATTCTAAAACTTAAAAACGTTAAAATCTGCATCTGACCCTGTTCTATGATGTAAAGTAGGTAATCTTTCATAATTTAAATTTCACCTAATTCCCTCCCTCTACAGCAAAACAAATCGGTTGCATGACCCTAGAGCATTGGTGACACAGTCAGCTTAGCACACCAACCTAGCTTGAATGCTAACTCCACCTGCAGCTAATAGTAGTAGCTACCTTGTCAATCTTCTAATATAAACAATTTTTCTACAAACTCAAGAGCAAAGATAAAATGTTTTTTTTTCATATACTCTCCACTGAATCCCATTGCAAAAGATCTGAGTTATCTCTTTTATCTTCCGGGTTTTACTCAGTGTGCATGTGGTCATCCGTTGTGTAGTTTCATGGTTAATGCTGCCATGAAGCCACGCCTGAGGATAAGCAGATTGTGGGCTGTGATTAAAACTATCATAACTCATAAATTGTCCGTGTAGGTTAACTGCTTTTTTTTTAATGTTGAAACTAGAATACTTAAATGCACATGCTTTTATAAAGCCAGAGCTTCACAAATGATGCTAATGCTGTAGCGCACAGCAGTGTGTTCAGTAGGAAACATGGGACTGGATCCAAAGGCTCAGCAGATCGTGTACCTTCTCTTACTGAACAGGCTTCAATAAATTCTAATTAGAGTTTGCCGGCTTTGATGTTTTTCTTGTCACATGTTGTTTCCATGGTTCCACTGGTTGTTTTTTTTTTGTTTTTCTATTTTGATAAAACTGAAGTGACAGCAACAGTTGCCGTAACTTCCATTCACAGCTCAGATTCAGTTTGAGGGCAACACAATTTGTGCAGTTTGACATCTGTGTTGACGTGAACTAATGCGACATTAGTGTGTTCTGGCAATGATGGAAAATGTCTGTATAAAAATGACAGTTTTATTCAATAAACATTTGTTTTTAAAGCAGAGAAGAAAGTGTGAATGTTGCATTAAATATTATCGTAGAAACATTTGAATTGTGGTGTTGGCGACTCTAAATATCTCCCAATCTAAAGATTTCAGATTATTATCTCTTCTGAAGGCATATGATGACTTTTAAAATAAGCAAACGGAACCATGTTGTGATCAAGTTGATTTCACACAGGGTTATCCAGGCACATCAAATTACAACAGATGTGAAATAGCACCATATCTGCCACTAAAGCTGCATTGAAACTCTGAAGCAGTGCAGGGAAGCAACACAAAGAGATGCTTGTCTTTTTTGCTCGGAGATTTTTCCTGGTTTTCACAGGGGTAGAGGTGCTTATCACATCTGCAGTGCCGATAAGACGGCCTCCGTGCTTCCGTAGGCTATATAATATTAATCCCTCTCCCACGTCTGCAGATACACTTAAAGGAAGGTGACAAGCATGACATATCCAGGACCTCCTGATGGCTCGTGCTCTGGAGTGCAGCCGCTAAAAGAGCCCCAAGTACCCTCAAGTGATGTAAATTTGCAGGGGGAGTCCAATTTCCATCACAGTGCTGTCACTGCCATGGTCATTAAACTAAATCATCCCGCTGTGTGTCACACAGCTCCCATTTTAAAGTCCCTTCAATAATGGAGTTATACTTGGACTGCAGATTGCAGCACAGCAGTGAAACGTCTGACCTGACATCACCTGTAGAACAAATCGGAACACTATTTCATCTTTAGAAATCAAAAGTAGACAGCATCTATGGATGTGAGGGAAAACACTGAATTTTTATTCACTTTTTAATGAAAATCCTGCCTACTGCAGTTTAACAGAGGAAAAAAATAATGCATGCGTATTTATTTGCTATTGAGACATAAATTATTACGTGCATTTTTATTCTTGGGACTCGGATGTATTGATATAACGGCACAGCACAAAGATTTCAGAGTTTAGACAAACACAGATAAAAACATACTAGGCTAACAAAAAAAAAACAACTCACAACACCAACAGCAACAACTCAGTACGGCATTTAAACTGAGGAAAAATACATATATAGCTCAGATCAACAGCAGTTTTGTTATCCTGAGGCCCTGTTTGGAAAGAACTTGTCTCTTTTTGCCATCCTTCTATCTCCTATGAAGAGAAATGCACCCCCATTGAGTAGAAAGACGAATGTGTTGGAGATCAGCTCCAGCGTGCAAGACAGTGGTGCCTTTTTCTTTGTCTCCCCTCTGGAGCTGAGCTTACCCTGGGAGCCCTGGAGGCCAGGGAACAAACAGGGCTTTGTGAGCACCCACCCACTGTGCCCAGCAGCCACACTGCAAACCTCCACTCCCGTGCTAATAAGAAGCCACAGATGAGGAATTCGTACAGCTGACGGGAGTGGGGGGGGGTGCTTTCTCGCATCCACCTGTGCTTTCATCATTGCCCATCAAAACAAGCAAAAGACCAAGCGGGTTTGCTGTGCATGGTGAAAGTTTCTTCACCATCCAGCCTCTTTGCACTAAAACTGAACACAGTACACATAGGCAAGTGTAGCTCCATCGTGATTTATTCGATTGCAGGAATTTGAACTAATCGAGGCTATGCAGTCACCCGAGCTCCCTGTAAATATGTCAGAAGCCTGTCATAAATTTACAGTTTTTTTCCCTCAAGAGGTATGAAAAGTGTGAACAGGAGTGAGAAGTGAACCACTCAAGTCGACGTGTCCTACATTTGATTGCATGTTTTCCATTACATCCAGACATGAATGCAATAAACAGTAGTGACAGTCCATTTTGCACCTTAACGATGAACACAGAAACCCTTTTAGGCTACCTCATTATGTTTGTCTGCAAGCAAGTACTGCAGTACATTTATAGATGCTGGCACTGGAGAACCTGTTACCCACAATTTTGCACCAGCAACAACTCCAGCTCCAAACATTTGTCTTTTCCCTTTCTCCTGAATGGTCAGAAATACACGGCTGGATGAAGGAGTGTTCTGGTACAAGGCTTAAATGCTTTTTAATCCCATGGTTGAGTGACCACTTGCAGTTCTGTCCAGTTCTCTGCTTGCTGTTTGCTGGTTCCTCTGAAGTTTTCTTGCAATTTCCTCCCACTCCCTCTCAGAACTCCCTCCTGTTTCGTATGCAAGCCTCAAATGGTTGTTAATCAAATGCCTGCTAGTATTGCACAAAGAGGCGTGACTTGTTTATTTCACTGAGTTAAAACTCCTGATACCAGCTATAGACCTGCCTTGCATTTGGTGAATTATTTTCAGCGTTATGAAACATTATAGCAATTACTCTGCACACGCTGCAGGGACTTTTTCTTTTTTTCTTCTTTTTTTTCCCTGTGTATTGCACTTGGTTGCATGGTGTCCTTGTTACACTTAAATAGAAAACCTGCAGTGAGGTGTGGGTGTAAATTGGACACAGTTATGGAATTTGCACCGCTGCTCTCCTAAGGAAATTCTGTGTGTGACAGTTAGTGTGGTGGAGGTGCCCAGCCTGCTGTGGATGTCAAAAGTTCTACTAAAATTGGTGGGCAGAGATCTTTGAATCACAACAAGCATTGTGTCTCTAAAATGATTCAGGATATATGTGTACATAAAGAATTTTAGAAAATGTTGCAAACACTCAAAATAAAAAAAATAAACCTCTTTTTTACCCATATCATCAACAAATTAAAAGTATGGTTCAGTGTCACTTTGTGAACATTTTATGAGCAAAGAATTCTTTACCTGTTCTTTACCAGCTCTCAACCTCAATTCGGCAAATGAAAATTTGTATTGTATTTATATTTAGCGTGGGTATGTTCAAGGTGGATTTTTGCTGTCAAACACTTCTATTCTCATAGCCATAAATATAAAAGCTACTCTAAAAATGAGTTTTTGTGTCAAGTTTGCATTACAGTTATCCTGGCAGAAAGTTTGTGATACTCCTTTAGGAAGTGGCTCAGGGCCGCGCAGGAAATGCTGCAGCAAGACTGCTGCTGCTATTTCTTCTGACAAAGAATGATAAAACTTTACATAAACAAATCACATGTAGGGCAACATTAAAGGCAAATGTTTAGAAGGTAGACATGAAATGCTATGAAAGTTTTGAGATTGGAGTTGAATGTTTTAATTAATTTTGGCTCATCTTGATGCTTCTACCTTCGTATTCTAAAGCTTTTTTCTCTCTTTTTTTTGCATCCTTCAAAGAGCAAGTTCACTGGAATAACATTTCTTACTTGTTATCTTTGAAATACTGTACCATCCGCCACTCTGAGTTTCACATGCAGGCTGAATGTGAAAACAGTCTTCTACCCCTTTATCCTGCATTAGTCACCAAAGGAAAGTAGATGAGGAAACACTCGATCAGAAAAAGCCACACAGATCTACGTCACACTGTATTTTTGCATTCACAGACTCACCCATCTTGGCTCACGACGGGTATGGCTGTTGTTGATTTAGCATCCAGGAGAGAGCACGTCTTGGCTAGTAGAAGCTAACCGTTAGCATTAGCAACTCCTTAGGCTTGTGTTATTTGTGAAGATAAAACATCAAAGTTGCAGAGCAAACAGAGCCAGTGGAAGAGTTGCGTTGTTTTTATCCAATCAGAGGCAAGCTGTCTGAATATCATAAGTTCTGTCGTTTTCTGCCCCCTTTCCTCCAGCTAACTTCTACTTCCCAAAACAGGAGCTCCAGAGCTTTTCATCCACAGGAAACAACTCACAAGCCCTTCATTTACCACAGCAGATGTATTGAAACAATGTGAATCCAAGCTTTAAAACCTGTCAGTGCAATATTTTAGAAGGAGTTTAAATTATTCAGATGCATCTATCTGTCTCGACCTGCTCAGGCTAGCTGTTAGCTCATCAATCTGGTGAGAACCAATCCCACTTTTGCCAAACTGAAAACTTTTCAGCTGTCTACAAAAGACAAGACATTAATTGTTCATCACCCACAGAACCACACTTCAAAGGATCTCAACCATCCTATTTAGTCCTTGTAGGAAGTTATCCAGAAGTTACACATACTTGACGCGGGTTGAAAAGGAGCTATAGCTCAAAGACGAATCAAATGAAGACTTCACATCTACAAACTGTAGGAAAAGAAATAACAGCTCATTCTCAAAGCAATGTCAAGAGGCTTCCCACATGAAAGCAGAAGTTGTCTTAAGAGTTGCAGGAGGTACTGACAAAGTTTATGCAGGGAAAAAAGTAAATGTCTTTTTAATCCTCAGCAGCACATGCAACAATGAGGGAGCCTGCGCGCTTAGATATGTCACCCCGGGGGCAGGCTCTATACTTAAGACTTACAACAGCCTCATTATCTTCCTCAACTCACATCAGATCCTAGCAGCAGTTTGTCACAGGCAGGCTCCTTTCTGCCACTAGGCATCAGACCAATTCTCCTGCAACACTACTGTACATAATTGCCATATGGACAGCATTTTGAGCCAGACTGAAGACTAAAACGCCCTCCAGGCAGATTCCCCAGATAACTAAATGAATATTTTATCTCATTTCCATCTCATTTGCACTGCATTATCATACAGGAGTGAATTTTTTAATTAATTGATAGAACAGATCAAAACAGGTTTACACTTTGATTTTTCTGAAGCTGTAATTTTGATAATTTGCATGACTTTTTCCCCCATGCCAAGCTTTTTTTTTAATCTCTCCGAAAATAATTCAGCATCATCTCTTTATAGAAACGCTATAATGAAACATACAGCAAATTAATAACTGTCAGTGCACATGAAATGCCTGTCTTGGTTGTGTGAGCGGTTCCAGCGAGAAGTCCTTTTTACCTGCCACCCCGCTGATTAATTAATTTCACACTGTTTAATTAAATCCACAGTCTGGGGAGCCTGGGATGCACCACAGGGAGCCGTACTTGAGCCTTGTGTGTACAGAGATTACTAAAGAGGGTTTGAGACTCCTGCTCCATGGTGGCTGTTGACAGTGACGTCAGCCTCTGGATAGCTGAACTTTAACTGCCAGGAATATGATAGCATCTCACTGTTTGTTGGTGAGGAATTCGACAAACACAAGGAAGCTTGACAGCAATGTCATCAAATTAGGATTTGTCTGGAGTGCCTGCTGGAATGGTAAATTTATCCTAGGCTGTAGGTTTTTATTTCTTGGAATTGTGGGTTTTTATGATTACTAATTTTTTTGCTTGTTTATTTATTTATTTTTTTTTTTGCAGTGGTCTCTAGTATGAATGTATGTCTAGTGAGTTCAATTTTTTGTGGGGAAAAAAAAGCTCTGGCGCTCCTGTCACAGGAAGTACAAGTTAGCTGGAGTAGTGAGGGCAGTGCAATGTGCGAGTGTGTGTGCATGGGGGGCTACTTTACATTGGCCCCCAAAATGCCTAGAAACGGCCCTGGGTGTGGGACTGAGTTTTGAAGGTGATTTGAATTGTATCAACTAAAAAAATAAATATTACATGTTAATAAGTTATTGCTTTATAAAGTTACAAACGTGTAGTCGGGTAAATCTACCTGCATTTTCCTTTTCAAGCACTTTGTTTTATTTTTTATGCAACCATTTTCCTGTCCTGTCTGTATTTTAGCTGCATCTGTCAAAAATAGCAGAGTGCGCTGCGCTCGCTGCTGCGCCAGTGAGGTAAAGTCGCAGAAGCACGGGTGATGGAGCGCAGCAGCGGAGCGTCAGACACAAATAAAAGACAGAAAGTTCTTGTATTTTTATTTCCAGAACTTGACAGGATGTCCAGACAGACCTCTGAATCCCTCTGTCAGCGCTTCTCTTCAGCGCTCCTCTCATGACATTTGCTCACAGGCAGGTGACCAGTTCACGCGGAGCAGAATGTGCGTTCGGACGGCAGCAGTTGAAATGTTAAAGTGAAATCGTTTAATTGTGTTGTTTATATGTTACTGGGGAACTCTGGTCACCTTGTTTGAACTAAATATTAAAGAATGGATATTTAACGGTTTTATTGAATATTTATTATTATTTTAAAAATAAGCGAAAATAGATCATGCTGCCTCTGGCTGCGAACAAATGATTCTTTCCATTTCTCATATAAGAAAGAAAGGAAGTTATGTTAAAAAAAACATTTTATTTAAATAAAATCAAACAGTGGTGCAGGGCAGCTCAGGGAAGCAAAGACGAGGCATCTTTTTAACATGACCATGTTCAATAGGGCTGTTTATACGTCACTACCAAACAAACAATATACATGAAACAAAAAGTAAGAAAAATCTAAATTTCTCTTCCATGGAACATTTGCACTGCTCCATTAAATCAAATCCATGTTTGGACTTTTTCTGTGTTCACAAATCAGTCCATGCATGTATTGTGGAATCTGTTTTATATTCTCCGTTGGGGAAGCGCCAAGCGAGGTGGGGGGAGGGGTTGGATGTGGGCCGCCGCGTCCCCCCTGCTCCTCCTCCACGCCCCCCAAGGGGGGCGTGCCCCACTACTTCAAAACCACTGGCTTAAACTAGCCGAGACGTCCTCTGCTGATTACCAGACGTTAAAACAACAGCCTTCCCCGTTGTGAGTCAAGATCGGTGAGTCCATAAATGCTAATTTACAGTGTGACATAGATCTGTGAGGTTTTTCAAATCCTAGATTTTCACCGTCTATTTTCTATCAGACGCTAAAGCAGGAGATAGGTGTAGGAGACTATTTTCATGTTCAGCCTGCATGAAAAACTTTATTCTTTTCGTTTGTGTTTTTAACCAGTCTACTTCCTGCAGCTCCTTCAAATGTGGTTCACACTGATTTTTCCAGCCATCAATACAAAATTGTTGTGAAAGAATTTCATTGTGATTGAATGGTGGGAACTCATTTGTTGGAAACCTGAATCGGTGATCTTTGGTCATTCAGGATGACAGCTTCGCTGACAGCTGATTTAGCTCCTTCACCCCAGAGATGACCTACGACAAATATCAAGCTGGGTCTTCTCTCTGCTGCTGCTGCATATGACTTTATTCTCTCAACCACGATCACATCCTCAGATGTTCCTTTGTTGTTTTTCCTCTTTTTTGACTTTAAATATACTAACAAGAGCTTTACTTTCCAACAATTGTTGAATGCAATGAGAGAATGTAATGAAGTAAAAATACTTAGTTACTGAACTTAAGTACAATTTTTTTTCTGTTTCTGTACTTTACTCAAGTTTTTCTTGAGGCTTAATTTTTACTTTTACTCTACTACATCTTAAAGCAAGTATCTACTTTGTACTTCATTATATTTTCTAAAACGTTTCAAAGGTAATAGTACTTTAATTTGCGTTTTGAGTACTTTTACTTTTTAACTTTTACGTAAATGTAAAAATGCTTACTTTAATACTTTACTTAAGTCAAACATTTCTTGGATACTTCCACTTTTACTTAAAGACTAAGTTCACTCATTTTTGTAACACATTTGCAGTGGTCGCCAGTATAAATAAATATGTCTTGTGAGTCGATCTATGAGGGACAAAAGCTCAGGTGCTCCTGTTTCAGGAGCTAGAAGGGAGCCAGAGCAGAGGTAGGTGGCACACGGCAGATTTGGAGTCTTATTTCTTTATATTCGAACAACTTGCCTCTTATTGGCTAACAACAACACAACTCTACCACTGACTCTGTTTGCTTTACATTGTTGAAGTTTTATCTATGCAAATAACACAAGCCTGAAGCACTTCTGCCATGTGGTGGAGTTGCTAATGCTAATGGTTAGCTTCTACTAGCTGAGACATGCTCTGCTCTCTCCTAGATGCAAAATCAACACAGATTTCCCCGTCGTGAGCCAAGATGGGTGAGTCCATGACTGCTAATTGGTCACTATGATGCGCAAATGTCGCTGGCTTTTCTAATCGAAGAATGTCCCCGTCTACTTTTTACCGGTGGTTAATGCAGGAAATAGGAATAGAAGACTATTTTCACATTAAGCTTACGTGTTAAACTCAGAGTGGCCGATCATGTTTCAAAGAACAAGTAAAAAATGGTTTCCTAATTAACTTGGCCTTCAAGTCATTTTTTAACCCGTGTCTATGTTTACTTAAATAAAAATAAAAAAATCACGTGTCATAAATCATTAAATATTTGCTGTTCAATTCTGTTGCTAGACAAAATTGTTCAGTTCGGCATATTCTACGTACATTTTACATCCCACTGTGTGACACACACAAGTACTTTATCATTTTTGAAGTTGCAGTTTGTGTTGGTCTTCAGGAAATAAATGGTTTATCTTTTTTTTTTTATTGTGCTGCGTTTTGGTTTTTAATCTTCTTCCTCACCATGAGTCATGACAAAATTACACATAGAAATTAGAGTCAGATAAATTTGCAGCAGAGATCAATATGGCTAAAATAAATAAAGTGCTACAATTTAGTTGAATAGAATGTGCTCGAGTGTGTGAGAACGGCATGGCAACACACACCTTATCTGTTCTCTTTGAAACATGTTGGGCTCTCTAATCACAAATATTTGAATCCAGATATTTCAGACTTGTGCTGCAACTAGAAGATAAGCTGACATCAAGGTTAAAATAAACAAAAACAAAAATTTCCAGTTTGGAAATGCACAATTATTAAGCTAAATCAAGTGATTGATGTTAATATTGTTCCCGTTTTTAAACCAGAGTTAAAACTCTTCTGACAGACATGCTTTTGAGACTCTCCCACACATATAACTGCTGCTCTATAGACGGTAACAAGATAAATATATTAATAAGTGCAAATTACTTAGAAATACTCGATGAAAAATAATTATAAATCTTCCGAGAACTATCCTACCAACCTTGTGTTCTCATTCTGCCAGAGCAACAAAAGATAAAAACTGTCATTTTCTTTTCAATGCCACTAATAAAAGAAAAAGCCTTCACGAGTGGTGAGATATTGTAATGTTTGGCATTAAAGGATTTAACCGTTTATCAGATTCACTCAATAGAAAAAAAGCAGTTGCAAAAACAAACTCGTATATGTGCTGGAAAATATTCATTTCAATTTCTTTTGATCAGTCTGAAGATTTTATTAAGTTTATAAAAGCATCCTGATTAAAATTCACTTCCCCCCCATCACAAACAACCTCAAACATTTTACACAATTTTTACTCAAGCGAGTGATTTTTTTATTTTATTTTTTTAAACGTCTGAGTTTACTTTGACAAGCTAAACTTTTAATAGGCACAGCAGCTCGCAGCATTGAGACAGTTTGGGAGACTGACACAGCATAAACTGGAAGAATGGTGCGCTATTTGTGCTTGTCCTGTGACAGGAAGACCTATCAGGTGCCACCCCCTAAACCCCCCCACCACCATTCCTCTCTCCTCCTGACCTCATTCTGTCATCTTCATTCTCCCTCTTCCCCCTCTCTCAGGTCTTTTATAAAGTGTCTCCATGCATTACACATTTAACAATGCATTAAAAATAGGCCACCATCAATCAGTTCATTCACTGGCAGAGACAGGATCTACTTGTGGCACCGATTTGATATGTTTCTCAAGGTTCGAGAGGGAAAGCGGGGAGCTATAAACTCCTCAGATGCCGTGTTTGTGCATGAAACTGAAATGAAAATAACATTTAAGTGCTTTGAAGCCCGCAGCAATAATTTAAATTTTGCTTGATCTCCCTTCGGCACAGTCTCTTCTTCTTCTTCTTCTGCAGAATCCAAAAACAGACTATACATGTATGTATGCAGGCCGTAAGCTGTGACAAGATATCTGTTGATGGGTGCCAAGTTAACATCGCGCTCAAAACAGTGATTTGAGAACTTGCGGTGCATGATACAGGATAGGTACAAGGTAAAAAGTCTGATGTAATGTTTGGGAGCGAGTCAAGCCTTGGGGGCAAATAATAGTCTGAACAGCCTGACTCCAGGTCGCTCATGCCAAAGCAGATGTTCAGCTGACGACAGCATTACAAAAGACAGTGCCCCCGTGTTATTCAGAGGGTGTATTTTGTGTTATCAGGTTGGCATGTCAAGGTTGCCGAGCAACCGGGCGATTTGCTCTGGTGTTTGTTTTGAAAGCCATCCATATTTGATAAAGAAAATATTGACAGGATCACAAAGTATTTTCACACGAGTTTTGTTAACACAGAGCGGTGCTAACAGGTTGGAGGTGTGGTGGTCTCCTTGGGAGCTTTGATGTTGCTGCTTGGCTCTGAGGCTTGATCCTGCACTCTGGACTTCAAAACAGGCTGTGCCTCGTCATGGGTGAAAGCACAAAGACGCAGACGCCAACTGCAAAGGCATGCCTGAAAGACCACACAACAAAACATCCAGCCAGTGGATGAGACATTTTCTATCAACCTCACAGGCAGAAAAGCCTACTTATGTTAAACATTTAATGCTAAATGAGCCTCAATTTGTTCTAAAAAAGGCACATTAGAGGAGGTTTAACTGGTAATGGTGCTGTTTTATTTGTTTGAGTTGACATTAAAAGCTGCGTTTTTTTCTTTTAATTTAATTAAAGTGCTAAATTAAAGCAAAATATACAAGACTTTATAAGTAAATATGACACAAAGCAATTACAGCAGAAAATAAAGATTCTTTAAGCACCTGAATTTACTCAAAATAAATCAGAGGGTTTCCAATATTTTCCTCTCAGCTTTAATACAATAAAAGCTTTAAAAAATCGCCTCGAAGATACATTTTCTTCCTTCATAACCCGTCACTTTGATTCAGACTAAATATCTGGTAGGTTGCCAAGTGTCTCCTTTTTTCCTGCTCTCTGATAATGTTTTTCCAGACCATTTTCACTTATGACCCCCTTAGGTATACTCGCTGCAGTCTGGCAGCAGTCTTTACAGACATGACTCCATTATGTCCTCCAGACACACACACACACACACACACACACACACACACACACACACACACACACACACACACACTCGAAAGCTCATCCAACACAGACCGCAGTGTTTTCGACATATATCAG
This sequence comes from Aphyosemion australe, assembly GCA_006937985.1. Classification (NCBI taxonomy): domain Eukaryota; kingdom Metazoa; phylum Chordata; class Actinopteri; order Cyprinodontiformes; family Nothobranchiidae; genus Aphyosemion; species Aphyosemion australe. The sequence continues at coordinate 2,724,512 of SSNS01000045.1, forward strand.
AATTATCCAGAAACAGAGGAGCAGCTATGAGAGCACTCACCTTGAAACATTTCTTGAATCTTTTGCTGACGATGTACAAAGCAATTGGGTTGATGCAGGAGTTCAGAGATATCATGTTGATGCCAAAATAGTTGAGAATGAGGAAGGCACTGAAAAAGAACAAACATTATACAGTTAAAAGGGACGTATTTTGACTTATTTTCTTAAGTTCTATGGTCCATACAAAACAAACAAAAAAAATGTTAATGATGTTTTTGTGCACTAAATCCCCCTCACATAAAAGATTTGATGAGTTTTATTCTTGAAAGTTTCCGTTCCTTTCAGAATGAGCCATTTCAAGGCTCTGTCACTTTAGGAAAACAAGCTGGAGCTGGCCACGCCCACCCATCCACTGCTCAAGCTGAGAAGCTCCGATATCAGGGTGAGACTTGAGTAGAGCGGTTGCTCCTCCAGCAGCAGCTCCCTCGTACATGAGAGGTGAATGTTTTACAATTTGTGATGTCACAAAAGGGGATTTTTTTGAAACAGCTTGTTTTAGGCATACAGTTCCTCAAACCAAACACTGACAGAAAATAAATGGATGTTTTTTTCCACATTTGGAGTGTTTTTAGAAACAGTAGAGACCCACATGGCAGCTCAAATGAATGCAAAGGTGAGATTTGTATGTCACCTTTTATAACTTGTTACACAGGTTAACTATCTGGTCTCCAAACCAGAAAACATACGGCTTGTGGCCTTGCTACCGGGAGATAACCAAAACAATCCAGTCTCCTGACTGCTTTTCTGCCACTGTTTACATGTGGCTGCAACTTGGCCAGATCGTCGTAAATGAGAATGGGTTCTCAATTGACTCATCTGGTTAAATAAAGGTTAAATAAATAAATTGTGCATATATAGCCAATGATTTATTTCTGTTAAATTAACACTACACTACACTACAAATAAATGAGCACATGCTCTCACAGATGGACAAACAGAAAATATAACTCACCTTAGCAGCTGACATCTGTTAGGATCTTTCTCATCATATATTGTTGACTTCAAAATTCTGCTGATGTACAGCGGCAACCAACACAGGGCAAACACAGCAACCAAGCAGAAGGCAGTTTTTGCAACTTCTCGCCTCTTTAAAAGAAGTATATTAGAAAATTTAGATAATAAAAAAGAGGTTGCAAAAGCAAGCTTAAACGTGAAGAATTATGCAGCAACCTGTTTGATATGATCACTGACTGCATTCTTTGTGTTTTCTATCATCTTCCTGGTCATGAGCATGTAAAACACTGCAGTCCAAGTCAGCGGCATGCAGAAGTAAAATCCAAAGAGCCACCAGTCTTTTACAGCTTTGTAAAACTAAAATAAACAAGACACATGCCAACAAGCTGTAAATACTGAAGGTGACATGATGATGAGCGGTTGCTATGATACAGCATCCATAAAACATTTGATAAACACATAAACAGGTTAACAAGAACATAAAACAAATATTTGTATATTGACCTTATCTAGTAGAGTTTTTTACATTGGTGATCTTCTCAAACACTTGATTTATTATGAAGAGTGATGTTACCTGCATGAACTGTGTGGTTTGAAGAGGGTGAAGCAAACATATTCTCAGATGTTTGCCTTTGTAGTCCATCGTTATCATATCAAAGCCGACCAATTCAGGGACCGCCAGCAGGATCGAAAAAACCCATATCAGGGCTATTTCTATCCCCGTCCACACGGAAACCCAGATACCTTTGACTTTATTCCAAGATACAACAGCGCAATATCTGAAAAATCAATCCAAAAATCTTATGGCTTAGGGAACTTTTGTCAAGAACGTTGATGCCCTTTTTTCAGCTGAGCATTTCAAGGTCCAAATGCTTGATGAAATACAGATTTTAGCCTCTGAAGGGGCGGGGGACAGAAGGGTGAAGCTGATCTCGTTACCTGTCAACACTCAAAGCACACAAGCTTAACACAGTAATCCCAACGGAAGTCTTCTGGATGAAGGGGACAAGTTTGCATATTACTAAACCAAAGGGCCAATCCTCTGCCAGGAGCTGCCAGAAAGACAAGATATTTTTGTTAGGGGGTGGAAAAAATCAATCAAGATAAACATTGATAGAGTGCAGAAACCTAGAATAAGATACAACTCTGTAGTTTCACAGTCTATAGGAAATTACTCACCCTGTACGAGTTGATTGGAATGTCTATCATTATGTGGATCAGATCCCCCAAAGCAAGACTTGCAATGATGATGTTGGGTCTGCTTCTCATGCTTTTATTAGCATAAATGACTCTTAGCAAGGCCAAATTCCCCACTATTCCAACAACAAACACCAACAGAGAAACCATAATACTGACATATTTAAAGGCACCTCTGATTCCAGCTGATTCTGAGCACATCGGAGGGTTTGCCATTTTCCCTCCTGCTACTTGGGTCGGATACACCGAGCTGTTGGATTTCTGTTTCCCCGTTATTAAAAAGGTGGGGGAAGCTGTTTCAGAGAGCTTATTTACAGGAAACACTTCTGAATCCCGAGCGTTGGCCCGTATCACGACAAAAATATTTGCAAAACACAGAAGGAGCGTCACGGTCCTCATTGCTGATGATTTCCTCAAAGGGCTCAGCAGTGTTTCAGCCAAATCTGGACTGAAAATGAAAATAGCAATAATTAGCATATTTGCCTTTTGGATTTTCAGCAATGTACTAAGGGGGTGTAAAGGATTAATTTAATTTGGTGATGAAAAAGCAAGAGGAAAGGAACAAACGGCACTGACAGAGTGTGATACAGTGAATTATTCCAGCTTACCTTCAGATGTACACACTCTGTGTGAAGTACGTCTCTGCAAAACCTAAATAAGAAAAATAGATTTTATGTTTAATACAAAAGGCAGCTCTTTGTTGCTGTGCCTGCTATAAATGTTTGAGCCCGGCTGAGGGAAATCAGGGTTTTATAGACGGAGATATTGTTGTCAGCATTACTCATCGATCTGTCAGTAGTGACTGTAATTACTTGCCTTGATGCATCACCCTGAATGAAAGGACGGTGCTAAAGCATACAGTCTGTTATCATGGAGTGAGATCATTTTATAGACTTCAGTGGGGATATTATGTTACAACCATCCCCCTGCCTCACCAACAACAACAACCCCCATACCCATGTTTTATATAAAAAAAAAGTCCATTATCTCTGGAAAAAAATGGTTTTGGTCATATTCAAAATGCTGCAAAATGAGGGGTTTGTTTGTGCTTAATGGTAAAAGCCTTTATCACACTTTTCCCAAAGCTTATTTCTATTAAAATGGGCTTCTGCTTGTTTGTGATTTCTCCCTATTATTCAACCGTACTTTGATTGACAATTTTTGATGTAGAATAAATGCATTAGTTTCCCTTCTCACTCAATCAAAACCTAACTCAAACGATGCCAGACCATAGATGGTCTTTGCAGAGTCTTGGCAAGGTCATCAGGGGTGTATGAAGAACACAGTGGGTTCTTTATTACAACAGTTAGATTAACAAATATTATGAGCATGCACAAAACTGTTCATTGGGGTTTATTATTATGGTAGCAGCGTATTGATGACCTGGGTGGAGCATGGTGGCACCAACAGCAGTATATTTTAGGGCCTGTGCACTATAGTAGCTTTGCAGTCTAGAATACGAAATAGAATTGGCCAATGACAGCTACTATAATGCCAAAGCTATGACACCATTATCCAATCAGCATAGTGCTAGTGAGGTCTGGGCAAGTATTTATCTTCACCCTTACACAGTCAAAGAGAGTTGTGAAAGCCTAGGGGTCAGGGTGAGGTGCAATCATAGACATAAATGGTAGGATCGTCATGGCAACTACTGCAAACCTATGAAACATAAAGAGAGTACAGGAAAGAATCTTGGGGATGTAGTAGCCTCATGTTTGTTTGGGGTTCAATGTTTGAGGAGACTCTTGCCTGCAGGTGAGCCAGCTGGCCAGTAAACTCTCTCTGTGCTCTGCCTGCTGAGCTTCTTCTGATGAATCTGCTTTGTCACACCTATATTCAATCTACTCACTAGCTGCAGCAGATCTCAACAGGGCCTTTTTCCACTGCTCAACACAAATCTACTGAGTCACCTGAATGCTTGTCTTGGCCAGTTTTCTGTTAAACTATCATTCCATGTGTTAAATACTTTGATCTTAGCCTAGAATCTAGACCGTCAGTTTGCCGAAGCAAAATGATTGGTCTAGCCATGCTCCATTGGAACCAAAGCAACCCCAGACGTCCACCCCCCGGGACATCTGGGGCAAAGTGCACCAGCTGGTCGTATGCCCGGGCGTAACCTTACGTCCAACGTAGATTTGGAAGTTACGCCCAGCTCGTTGTTAAGACGAGTGCACCACTCAGCCCTTCAGCCGCTACGCCCAGGCGTAACTTTTACGCCTGGTCCACACCAGACGTAAGTTGTAAGTTCTAGCCTAGAGTATTGTATGATCGTTTAAACAGTTTATATCTGCAGACGGAGAAGCTAACCTGGCACCGCTGAGACTCACGAGGATGCAGCTGATTAATTTGTTCTTAAAGCATTGATGAAAGACAGGCTATCTTCATTGTTTAAGCGCTTTTTTATTCATTACATAACAGAACATTGTGTGTCTATAATAATAATCCATATGAGTCATTTAGTTGACCTATTACGATCATTTTCCTGGATGCAGCGTTCTCGCGCCGAGGAAGTGCTGCGCACACGGCAGAGAACATCTGTGCGTAATGGCATCATTGTCGAACTGTGTAACTTGTTAAACGGCTATATAATCACAGAAATGAGAAGAAATAGTTGCTAACGCAATAGAATATAAACACAATTTACTAAATGGTAAATGAGAGATTGACTTGTTCCGACGCGCTGTAGCTGTCCATCATCTGACGATGGAGGAGTTTAATTTCTAATTTTAGTTTTTCTTTTTCAAGTTCCAGTTTTTCCTGTACAGTCTTTAACTTTGATGTTTCCACCTCCACTCTGGATCTCTATTTCCAGCAGGATTTTCTGAAGCTCATCCTGGTCTCTGAGAAGATCGCGGACATTTTGGAAACTCCTCCTCATTGGTGTGGAGCTCTCCTCCTCCGGAGGCTCCAGTCTCTCATTTGAATCTAAAATGTGCAGTATTGTTAATAAAACGAAGGTGTAAGGATTATTTACCATTTCTTCATGAATGACCTACCATTGGTGGCTAGGATCTGTCCTTTCCTCAGCGCAGTGCTTTTTTATCGGGTGACGTCCGGCGCTGAACAACGCTGCAGGTACAAAGGCCGACAAAAGCAGGAGAATCCGTTCCAAAAAAGTGCATAATCATAGAGCTGTATGGCGAAGGTTTTGGAAGAGGACCCCCAGCAGTCAGGGTTTTTTAAAGAGCAGAATGGTCTTTTTTGCTCTTGACAGGAGATCTTTTCATTTTTTCCCTCAACTGTACGCACTCAGCCGTCACACTCGTTATTGATGGCAGCTGTGATCATCTTCCAAACAGCGTTTTTTTGTTTGTTCGTGTTTGTTATTACATTTTGTAGAAAATTGCCTCCCTCTTCCATCCTTGCTGCGCTCGGGCCGATGCGTTGCTAGGCAGGGAGCACAGCAACGCTTCTATTCTCGTGAACGCGCACGATACGCCCAGGCGCAGCTACGATTGGTCCTAGTCTGAGCTGGTGCACTCGGTACTAACTCCAGTCCCTACGTCTGACTTAGTCACTTAGTCAGACGTAAGAGTTAAGACTGGCTTAAGTTACGACCAGCTGGTGCACTCCGCTGCTGTTGCTGGTCCAGTCACAGCGCTCTATCTGTTTGGTGGGCGGGATGTTGCATCTTCTTCTACAGTGTATGTAGGACTGCCCCATGATTGACATCCTTAGTGGTCCAATCTGTGCTCAATCTGTTTGGTGGGCCAATCACAGCACTCTGTTGGTGGGCGGGATGTTACTGAAAAAACAAAGATGGTGACCGCTTGTTTGAAATGGCTTTGGCAATGATTTTAGATTATTTTGACTTGGACTTTTCTTTGAGTCAAGAGTAGATCCATTTACTTAAGTTTATTTAGAAAAAATATGTTTTTGCATCTTTTTGACAGAGTATGGTGGACTGCCCCATTGACTGACATCCATAGCGGTGAGTATGTCAGCTTGTTTGTTATCCAATAGCATGCGGAGACAGTTTGAGAGACAACCGTAGATCCTGCCCCACGGCTGAGAGCCATCAATGGGCCGTGGCCAAACTATATACACTGCTCCAAAAAATAAAGGGAACACAAAAATAAGACATCCTAGATCTGAATGAATGAAATATTATTAAATACTTTGTTCTTTACATAGCTGAATGTGCTGACAACAAAATCACACAAACATTATTAATGGAAATCAGATTTATCAACCCATGGAGGTCTGGATTTGGAGACACACTCAAAACTAAAGTGTAAAAACACACTACAGGCTGATCCAACCTTGATGTAATGTCCTTAAAACAAGTCAAAATGAGGCTCAGTAGTGGGTGTGGCCTCCACGTGTCTGTATGACCTCCCTACAACGCCTGGGCATGCTCCTGATGAGGATGGTCTCCTGAGGGATCTCCTCCCAGACCTGAACTAAAGCATCCACCAACTCCTGGACAGTCTGTGGTGCAACATGGCGTTGGTGGATGGAGCGAGACATGGAGTCCCAGATGTGCTTAATTGGATTCAGGTCTGGGGAACGGGCGGGCCAGTCCATAGCATCAATGCCTTCATCTTGCAGGAACTGCTGACACACTGCAGCCACATGAGGTCTAGCATTGTCTTGCATTAGGAGCAACCCAGGGCCAACTGCACCAGCATATGGTCTCACAAGGGCTCTGAGGATCTCATCTCGGTACCTAATGGCAGTCAGGCTACCTCTGGCGAGCACATGGAGGGCTGTGCAGCTCCCCAAAGAAATGCCACCCCACACCATTACTGACCCACATCCAACCTGGTCATGCTGGAGGATGCTGCAGGCAGCAGAACGTTCTCCATGGCATCTCCAGACTCTGTCACATGTGCTCAGTGTGAACCTGCTTTCATCTGTGAAGAGCACAGGGCGCCAGTGGTGAAATTGCCAATCTTGGTGTTCTCTGGCAAATGCCAAACGTCCTGCACGGTGTTGGGCTGTAAGCACAACCCCCACCTGTGGACGTCGAGCCCTCATACCACCCTCATGGAGTCTGTTTCTGACCGTTTGAGCAGACACATGCTCATTTGTGACCTGCTGGAGGTCATGTTGCAGGGCTCTGGCATTGCTCCTCCTGTTCTTCCTTGCACAAAGGCAGAGGTAGTGGTCCTACTGCTGGGTTGTTGTCCTCCTACGGCCTCCTCTGCGTCTCCTGATATACTGGCCTGTCTCCTGGTAGCGCCTCCATGTTCTGGACACTACACTGACAGACACGGGTTACTTTGACCTCCCTTGTTGTAGACATCTCCGACTTTTCACTTGAGCATCCCAAAACTGAGATCATTGTCTTAAGCCGGGAAAAGGGTAGAATGCCTTCTCCAGGTCAGGGGTGAGGCCTTTCCTAGAGGAGTTCAAGTGTCTCGGGGTCTTGCTCATGAATAACAAAAAGATGGAGTGAGAGATTGATAGGCAGATTGGTGCTGCATCTACAGTGACGCGGGCATTTTACCAGGCTGTTGTGGTGAAGAGAGAGCTGAGCAACTAACCCTCATCTATGGTCCCGAGCTTTGGGTGGTAACCAAAAGAACAAGATTGTTGATACAGGTGGCCAAAATGAGTTTTCTCCGCAGGGTGTCTGGGCTCTCCCTTACAGATATAGGTGAGAAGCTTGGTCATCTGGGAGGGGCTGCTCCTCCACATCGACATTGATGTGGCTCACAGACACTTGGTTAGGATGCCTCCCTGGTGAGGTTTTCTCTACACATCCAACTGAGAAGAGACCTAAATGAAGACCCAGGACATGATGGAGGGACTATGTTTCTCAGCTGGCCAGGGAACGCCTTGAGATTCCCCAGAGGTGGCTGACGAGAAGGAAGTCTGGGCCTCTCTGCTTAGGCTGCTGCTCCCGAAAAAGCAGAAGATGGATGATTTGTAAATGGACTGTATTTGATATAGCACCTTCCAGAGTCCTAGAACCCCCCAAGGCGCTTTACAACACAATCAGTCATTCACCCATTCACGTACACATTCACACCCTGGTGGTGATGATGAGTGGTGATGGGTTAAGTGTCTTGCCCAAGGACACGACAGCGACAGAGTGAGCAGGGCGCAAACTTGCAACCTTCTTATTGCGGGGTGGGCGCTTAACTCCTCTGCCACCATCGCCCTATAAATGGATGGATGGATGTTGTAGACATCACTGGGTGTGAAACTCGTTTTTTTTTATTAATTAAAGTAATAAATTCGATTTTATTGTGTATTTATGCATAGAATGCAATGCATAGAAAATGACCTTCAAACTTTGACAATGTCAGTGGTCATAACATGCAGTTATTGCCAAGAACATGTCTTTGAACAAAAAAAATGATAAACATGGGAATAGAACTGCACAAATTCAGTGTTTTCCTTCTGAGATTTTGCTTCATTTGACACATCATGTTATAAAAACATGAGTGTGCCTCCGCCCTTCGAGGAGCCTCTCCTGAGAGTCCTGGAGAAGGTGACTTCTCCTCTCGACAGTTTTATGACAACCTGAAGGGCCCGGAGGATCACGAGACATGTGACGACAAGAAGGGTCCCGTTGTTAATAACGCACCCGACAACTGTTCCAGCTCCTGTTTGAAGGCTCAGATTTGTGCTTCACTGGTGACAAATGACCTTGAAAAAGTGTGTGCCGGCACTTTTCCTCAAGAACAAAGTGAAAAAAGTGAGTTGGAAATGAACAATTGTGACAAATATATGTAACTAGACTGTCTTTGTTTTTTCTACATGAAAACAACTCTTTGTTTCTTTTAGGCAACAAGACCGAACCAGAAGATTCAAGCACACCGGGGGTAAAAAGGAATCTGTAGGAAGCTTTAATTTGAAAGTTTGACTAAAAGACACAAAGACAAAAAGTTACGTTCCTTTATTTTACGTGAGCTCCTTGAATGTTTATCTACCTCTGCAGTTTTACTCTTTCACACACATTTTTATAAAGGAAAAGTTGAAAGATCGTGATGTAGGTCAGTAACGTCACTATGGCAACACATTAGGGCAACTGTGAAGGAAAACGTGGAAGTATGAAGGTTAAAATGAAAAATATTGAGAAGAAAATTGAGAAAGTGTGTCAAGAAGATGAAATGACAAAACAAAAGCAAAACATGAAGTTTTTAAACAATAATAAAACATACTTTTTGAATGTGGCCTTATGCAATAATGCATTAAAGAAAAATTATTCATTTCTGAATTACAACATATACATATACATGTTAAAATGACATAAAAATTTAGACTGTTTTGTGTGCTTGTCTGGATTTATTTGAAGGATGTTAGCTTTTGTTTTTTTTATTTGTGTTTTTCTTCTTTTATTCTTCTGTTGCATTTAGTTTCCACCTTTTTACTCTGTGGTTTTGTGTGTTCTATGTCGCTCCTTTGTCTTCGTGTCCTGCTTTAACACCTGTTCTAGCTCTAGCTGTTTTAGATTTATATTTTATTGGCTTGTCTGCCCTCAACGTTTTGAATTCAATTCTGACTGATCTGCGAAGGGCTAAAATAAGTCCCGAAACTTCATTAAATATTTATTATGATAACACTGCAAGTATTGATTATGTGTATTTTTGCTTTGTAGCAATTTTAGCATGTGACCTTGCTGGATCAGCAGAGCTCTTGGAGATACAACCACCCAGGCATTGCCTAGCAAAAAAAAAAAAAAGCATCAGCTAAACATCCAAGTTGTGTTTCTATTAGCACATTGACCCATGTTAGCTTAATGTCCCACCAAAAATAGATTCCATACTCATTTGCTACTGTTTTTTTATAGAGACATTATAAAAATGCTGTAGTAACAGAATTTTTTTCCATCCTGTCATGGTCTTCTGAGCAGTCCAGTCTCACCACATTTCATGGAAGTTCCTGCATTGGATGGAAGATTTATTACTCTGGTGAGCACTCAAACACAGACGGATTGGGAGTGGGAGGAGTAGAGCCCCTCGTTCAGCTGTCAAGGTAAGCAGTGTCATCAGTTTTGGGTGAGAATGGGTCACCTGTTCCTGCCCCCTCCATGCCTCTCATGACTTATAGACATCTGTCAAATTCCTAATTATTTCTCTGTGGTGCAGTTCAAAAGGAAGTTGGGGAGCTCCAGGTGTTGCAAGCAGAGATGAACATGGTGCTCTGTCCTGGGGTCTTTGAAGATAGCCTGCTCAAAAGATGTGTGTTATGTAATTAAGACATGATTTTTTTAAGGCAAGGCAAGGCAGCTTAATTTATACAGCACATTTCATACACAGAGGCAATTCAATGTGCTTTCCAGGAGCAAGAACTGCAAAATCAAGGTAACAGCATACATAAAATACACAAATAAATTTAGATTAAATTAAATACACAAATTAAATTCAGATTTAAGAATCAGATAAAATGCAAAGATAAAGGGTGAGCAGTTACAGTGCAGAAGGTGCAGCATAAGAAATCATTCATAGGCTTATGAATGCATGAAAGTTTTCAATTTTGACTTACTACACTGAAAAAAATGTGGAGTTATATTTACTTAAGAAAAGCTAGGAAACGTTTTGCACTTAGACATTGAAGTAAATTCCACAAGGACAATTATCAAGTAAACTATACTTGCAGGATATAAGTAACTTTTACTAGCAAACCTCAGGTAATTTACAGATTATTATTAATATGGACAATGAATTTTACTTCGTACTCCTTTGTAAGTTTTACTCAGATTTTGACTTATTCAAATTGAAAAATCGCACCAGAAATCAATGGCTTTTCAAGGTAATTATAACTAGATTTTTAAAGTACTATTTATAGACTATATGTACGTAACATTTACACAACATTTTACGTTATTTTCTGCAGTTTATATTGCCTAAATTTGTTCTTAATGTTTTTGTGTATTGAAAAAAATGACTTAAAAAATGAGGCAACTGTTTAATTCAACACCTTTATTTCAAATACTGTTTTTCAATCAAATATTTTCCAAAAGCACAGCACTCACAACCATGACCCTTAGAAAATGGCCCCACAACCTACCAGTTGAGAGCCTCTGGTTTATCTTGAAAATGCTTATTTTCTCCTTTCTTCCTTGACCCGAAGACAGCACGCTTTAATACAGTGCAACAATATAAAGAACATTTAAAACCACATAGACAAATGGCCATATAAACAAATGTGCCATTTTTTCTTTTCGTGCCCACTTTGAAAAGAGCACTCTTGGGTCAAACGTGCACTCAAGCTATAAGCAGGATCTTCAGGGACAGCTTAAGGACATAAAGCTCTAGAAGAAGCTTTTGGAACACTTCAATCGTGTTCTTCAATTTGGTGGGTAACACAAGTTCATGGCATATATGATGCCCATCAGCAGGAGACAGGCCTTTGCAACACTTCCACATTCGTCAAATACCTCAGTCCCTTCAACAACAACTGACACATCAGCGTTGGATGCACCTTCATCTTCACTTGTGTGGTAGACACAGATCCTCTGGACTTGCTCAGTCTGGCCCTCTTGAGCTGCCTCTCTGCTGATACCCTGTAAAATATATGTGGATCCATGTTCAGGTGCATAGTACAGCTTATTTTTTCCATTCAAGTTAAAGACTAGTGTCAAAAATATCAATTTCGATAGGAGCTGAAGTTTGCGATTGCTTATTATTACACTCACAACCTGTAGTAAATCTGATTCCTGAACTTTATTTCCTGTCTCTCACCATTGGAAACACTGAATATTACAGATGTTCATGTGGCACAAAGAGGAGAGAGGGAAGGGAGGTAAGAGGACAGACGAGATGAGAGAAAATGTAAAAGGAAAGCAGAGGAGAGAGAATCAAGAGACGAGTGGAAAAAAAGAGGTGAAAAGAAAAGCAGAGACAATCATTGCCCCAAAGTTCACTCAGTGTTTTAGTTCCGTGATTCTTTGTGGGGGTTTTTATTTACATATTGATACATCACACAAGAATGCTCAACATGTTTCTTTTTGCATGTACTAGGACAGGAACTGTTTCAGGCCAACCAGTTTGCAAAATAAAAAGTTGTGAACCACAAAGGGAGCCAAAATAATTGAATTGAATAATTATGACTTTTTTTAAAAATCTGATCTGAAAATAAATTGTTCAAAATGACAAATAAAGGCTCCATTTTCAAAGATAGGAATTTTCTGACAACTATTTCATGATTCAAGCCAGTTATATTTAATGGGTAAGTGAGTAAGAATACAATATAATTTACTCAAGTGAACATTGTGATGTGAAAAGGTTTGAATTTACCTTTTAGTCCATGATGAGTTCTATTGAAGACTCCCACAGGTACTCCATCAGGGCACGAATAATGGCCTCCAGCCTCACCTCAATGTGTTGCTGCTTTAACAAACAGAAGACACTTGTGTTGGGAGGGAGTGCCACATGAATTCACTTAAATATACAAGATTTTATGTGTGTGTGTGTCAGAAAGACATATCAGGCTGAGGTCCCATTATGACATCAATAATCATATTTGGTCGAAAGTGTTTGGTCCTGCTTTACCTGGCTCAGTGAATCCAGGAGTGGTCGTATTTTTTGCTGAATTTCTCCAGCATTTTTGGAGCGTAGAAGTCCGTTCCTCCTTGATCTGAAGAGAGAAAGTACAATTATGCTATTTACTTTTTTATAAACAGTATTTAATATGTTTATAGATGCAACACACAGACAATTGTTTTACCTGATCTTGAGAGAAAAGAGCAGGAGTCACTCCTGTAAATCTTGGATGGCGGGGTTCTGCTCAACAACTTCCTGTCTTCGGAGGGAGAAATATAGTTTCGTTTTCTCAGATATCCATTTTATATCCACTTCATATGCAGGAAAACCCCTGAATGACTTACCGTCAAGGTGATTTAACCGCTCCTGTCTCCATTAAACCTGACCGTCTTCATGTGGGCAAAGAACATGCGTCGTCCTGAAGGCTAGCAGTTAGGTTACAAGGCGCATGCGCGCGGATTCAAAACACGCAGCGTCTCCTCTTCCGGTCGGTTCATGGCCCAGAAAGAACGAAAAAATAAATAAAAAAGTCAATGGGGCTAAAGGAGCTACTTTCTAATTCGCTTTGACAGTGGTTCTTTCCTCCTGAAAGAAGGATTCGAATTTCGCTGAACTTACAGCCATTTTCCCCCTGCTTTTTCGCCGTTTCTGGTTTGATGACGTCAATTTGGTGTTGCGCATTTGTAGTCCTACACGTATTTTCACACAAAACCTAAATAACCTTTGCCCCCAGTCGAAAATAAGCGCTTTCTTGGCATCATAACGTGTCTTTAAAATTCACGGACATCATATGTGAAATCCGTGACACATAACAAACGGGATTAGAAAATAGCTTTTATAGCCCCATTGACTTGCATTCATTTTTTCGTTCTTCCGGGTTCTTCCTTGGGCCGGAAGTAGATGGGTGTGACTTAGGTTCCCTATTAATATTTACTTGGTATTTCTAAGTTAATGTGCAATGATATGAAACCTTTGAATATTATTTAAAAATATATAGTAAAACTTACTCATCCCACACTGTTTATTTATTACATGAATGCCATATATAAATTTACTTGAATAATTCAAGTTCTCACTGGTACTTACAATTACTAAATAAAAATTGTGACATTTCACCTAATAAATATTACTATACCACAAAATCTTTTTTTTCAGTGTAGAGTTACTAGAGTTGGGGCACATTTGTCTTCATAAGGAAGCTGATTCCATCTGTGGGCAGCATAGTAGCTAAAAGCAGCTTCACCCTGTTTGGTTCTGACCCGGGGTTCTACCAGCTGACTGCTTCCTAAGGACCTCAGAGCCCTGCTGAATATATATACTGCAAGGAGATCTGACATGTGTTTTGGTCCCATGCCGTTGAGTGATTTATAAACTAGTAGTAGTATTTTGAAATAAATTCTGTAGTTTACTGGTAACCAGTGTAGAGATTTAAGAACAGGAGTGATGTTCTCAGTTCTCTTGGTTCTTGTTAAGACTCTAGCAGCAGCAGCATTCTGAATAAGCTGCAGTTGCTCCACAGCTTCATTGGGAAGACCAGCCAAATGACCACTGCTGGAAATGAATGCATGAATGAGTTTGTCTAGGTCTTGTCTGGACATGAGACCTCTGAGTCTCGCTAATTGATGAAGATGATAAAATGCTGATTTAGTGTGACCAGTGAATCAATTATGACACCAAGATTTCTAACCTGATTCTTTGTTTTTATTCCTCTGTGGCCACGTTGAGCAATAACATAAGTAAACTAACTTTAGAGTGTATAATTAATAAACTGGAGGTTTTCAGTTACTTGAGTAATTAAGATATCTTCTTTTTAGAGCATGAAAATTCAGATTTTGAGAGTTAAATTAATTCCAATAATTGTTGAATGCTTATAAATTAAGTTTCCTTTGTTTTTATTGACATTTTAATGAACAAACATGTATCTGGTTTCCAGTGTTGGGAGTAACGAGTTACAAAAGTAATTAATTACTGTAATGCATTGCTTTTTGCTGTAACGCAGTAATGTAAGGCATTACAGAAAAAATATTTTACTCGGTACAATGTCAGTAACGCGTGCATTATAACGCATTTTTAACCAGGAATTAATTAGTGAGTTTTCTTCAGGGTTCTAATTACGTGGGAGCCTGAATAAAGGTCCAGTTTTGATATGACCTTATTTATATGAACTCTTAGTGCACCAGGACTTCTTTTGAGCAGAGGACAGAGACCGCTGATCATATGCGCTCCAGCAGCGCGCACTGCGAGTCCGCGACCACAGTAATATTCTCAAAGTCACGCCACCAAAACAAAAAACAAAAAACATTTAACACGCGATCGTTCATGTCCGCTTTCTGGCACTTTCTCTTTTACTCATGCCTGACGCGCGCTGCCTCAGCGGAGCTCATCTGTGCCCAGGTGACATCACCACACCTGCGGCGTGCAGCGCACATTTCGCTATTTTTGCGGTGCAGATCCCAGAGCTGCTTCGTTTAAAAGTAGGCTAGCTCATCATGTAAAAAAGTAGGAAATCCAGGAAGCAGTTTTTCTGGAGAATTGAAAGGATACAGGAATATAAGAGAGAGGACAGGAAAATAGTCAAATAAAAAACAAGAAAACTAAATAAAGTTCTTGAAAAGGAAAAAGTAGGTAGATTTTTACCCACTACAAATGTTTAAAAACATAAAACAATAATTTATAAGCATGTAATATTTAATTATTTCATAAAATTCAGATCACTGTCAAAACTCAGGTCCGCACCCAGGGCCGTATCCAGGCATTTGGGGACCACGGCAAAATGCAGGGTGGTGGAGCCACCCCCTTCCCCCCACACACCGTTTGCACACTTAGTTAATTTAAGATGGCAGCGTGCTAAGCGTACAATTTGTTGTTGCATTTATTTCATACAAATTAATTTTCTGGGGGTCCTGGCCAGCTTTGGGCACTTTCATGCCCAGGAGCAATCATCCTCCAGCCCTGATGGAGGTGATCAGAAGGACCTGCAGAGCAAAATCTTTCTGCTTCTGCGTGTCTAGATTTCTAGGCTACACAAGATCAGCAGAAGAGAAACGTCCACGCAAAATGTTACACTTCCTGTAGTCAGACAGAGCAGAGATGAGTGAACCTGCAGCTGATCTAACGTTAGATAGAACATTCTCCGGATGGGCATACGCCTGTAACTTTAAGTTTGTGAAGAATAAGGATATGAAGAACATTGTAGTCAAATGCTCTTTACACCTAAAGAACTGTTATTATATCTGACTGTTTTAACCACGACCCCTAGCCCAGTTTGTTACCACATCACCTTCCACTGGATGTGTGATGAGCTACTTGAGCGTCATGAGCTATGTTTAGATTCCCAAATCCATATTATTTTGGTGAAAGTAACTTAAAGTAATGTAAAAGTAATGTAATGCCTTACATTTTAAAATTAGTAATATTGTAATGTAATGAATTACTTTAAAATGTGAGTAACAAGTAATAAATAATGCATTACAGTTTTGAAGTAACTTGCCCAACACTGCTGGTTTCTAAAAGTTTGACATCAGAGGAAAAGTATGAAATATCACAGTCTCTATCATCTTATGGCATGTAGACCAGAGTCAAAACAAACTCCTTATGTTCAAACAGAGGTGTCAACTGAATCCAGTCTTTCTTTTTCCCCCCACAGTAATAAATGTATGTGTACAATATAATATCAGAGGTGGAGAGGTGATAGTGATTCTGTGCTTTTGTCTGCAGCCTCCATCCATCCATCCATCCATCCATCCATCCATTTTCTCCCGCTTATCCGGAGTCGGGTCGCGGGGGCAGCAGCTTAAGGAGGGAAGCCCAGACCTCCCTCTCCCCAGCCACTTGGGCCAGCTCCTCCGGGGGAATCCCAAGGCGTTCCCAGGCCAGCCGAGAGACATAATCTCTCCAGCGTGTCCTGGGTCTTCCTTTGGGTCTCCTCCCAGTTGGACGTGCCCGGAAAACCTCACCAGGGAGGCGTCCAGGAGGCATCCTAATCAGATGCCCGAGCCACCTCAACTGGCTCCTCTCGATGTGGAGGAGCAGCGGGTCTACTCCGAGCCCCTCCCGGATGACCGAGCTCCTCAGCCTATCTCTAAGGGAGAGCCCAGCCACCCTGCGAAGAAAACTCATTTCGGCCGCTTGTATCCGCGATCTCGTTCTTTCGGTCACTACCCAAAGCTCGTGACCATAGGTGAGGGTAGGAACGTAGATCGACCAGTAAATTGAGAGCTTCGCCTTTCGACTCAGCTCTCTCTTCACCACGACAGACCGGTACAACGCCCCCATCACTGCAGATGCAGCACCAATCCGCCTGTCGATCTCACGCTCCACCCTTCCCTCACTCGTGAACAAGACCCCGAGATACTTAAACTCCTCCACTTGGGGCAGGACCTCGTCCCTGACCTGGAGAAAGCATTCTACCCTTTTCCGACTCAAGACCATGGTCTCGGATTTAGAGGAGCTGATTCTCATCCCAGCTGCTTCACACCCGGCTGCGAACTGCTCCAGCGAAAGCCGGAGATCACGTTCTGACGAAGCCAACAGGACCACATCATCTGCAAAAAGCAGAGACCTGATCCTTAGGCCACCAAAACGGATCCCCTCACCACCTTGGCTGCACCTAGAAATTCTGTCCATAAAAGTTATGAACAGAATCGGTGACAAAGGGCAGCCTTGGCGGAGTCCAACTCTCACCGGAAACGAGCCCGACTTACTGCCGGCAATGCGGACCAAGCTCTGACACTGGTCGTACA